>UCOH01011697.1:0-43362 GCA_900474275.1 Synergus japonicus | reverse complement strand
GAATGTTCAGAAGGAACAAGAGTACCCCCTTTTAATTTAAATTTAAAACTTACCTCTTGCAAAAGTTTTTCTCTATGACTTTGATTTCCAACATGACAAACTAAACCACAAACGTTTAAGCCTTCCTCACGTAGTTGCTGCAATGCCTCTTTTACATTTTCTTCTCGCCTACTACTAATCATAACACTCGCACCTTCTTGTGCTAATCGTCTTGCGATTGAAAAGCCAATTCTATAAAAATTATTAAAATAAATATCTATTTAAAATACAAATTTTAAATTTATATTTAGAATATTTATAAATCTCAAGTCTAGACAGTAGTTGATCAAAACAGCTATCTGGTGCTTTTTCCGCAAGATACAATTTTAAAAAATTCATACCCTTGAGTAGAAGCTGTCACGATTGCAACTTTTCCTTCCAATCGCCTACAAAAATATTTCGTTTTATTTAATTCTGACATTTTTATTGAATATTCTCGATATTTTTAGTGCAGCCCAATAGCTTGGTAATGTCTTACTAACTTGATAATTTCTTTTATCTTATCTCTTCTCGCGTACAGTTTATTAACATGCTGTTCTTATTTAGTAAACTGAAGATAAAAGACGTCATATTCAAAGTACATTGTCAAATTCCCATAAAATTACAAATTATTAAAAAAATATACATAAATGAAACTAGAAATCCATCCAATTCAAATATTTAATATTTCTTGATAAAACCATATTTTACAAATTGTTAAATTATAATCTAGAAGGTGGATATCCACCACTAACAACCATAGTTTCTCCTGTCATATATGAAGAGTCTTCACTTGCTAAAAATGCAGTTACTCCTGCAATTTCCTTTGGCAAACCAATTCGGTTCATAGGCACTTGGGACAATACTCTTTGCACACATTTTTTATTTTCGTATATCTAGGAAATTAAAGAATTAAAGAACTTGGAAAGTAAACACCAATTCATAAGAAACATAAATCAAATTCTCACCACTTTGGCAAAGTTGGTTTTAACGAGACCGGGAGCTATGCAATTAATTCGAATGCCGTCTTTTGAATGGTGGCTTGCGACTGCTCTGCATAAGGCAAATAAAGCACCTTTGCTTATACTATATGCGCCCAAGTTCTGAAACAATAAAATATTTCGAGAATAACTTTTTAAATAATTAACGCTCAATTAATTAATATCAATGCAATTTTTGAAGATTTATGATAAAAATGAATACTTACATTCGTAAATCCTCCTATTGTTGATATCAGGATAATAGAAGCTGATTTACTTTTTTTGAGAAGTGGTAATGATTCTTTTATTAGTAAAAATGTACTTTTTAAGTTAACATCAAATATTTTATCCCATGTTTTCTCAGAACATTCCAATATTAATTCTTCTGGAACTGGATTAATTCCTGCACTATTTACAAGAATGTCCAATCCTCCAAATTTTGATACAGTCTGGAAAATTGTTTATATTAAAGATTAAATAATAATATTTAAGAATTAAAAAAACTATTTTAAAGAAATATTTTTCATCTTATGGGGAATGTTCAGAAGGAACAAGAGTACCCCCTTTTAATTTAAATTTAAAACTTACCTCTTGCAAAAGTTTTTCTCTATGACTTTGATTTCCAACATGACAAACTAAACCACAAACGTTTAAGCCTTCCTCACGTAGTTGCTGCAATGCCTCTTTTACATTTTCTTCTCGCCTGCTACTAATCATAACACTCGCACCTTCTTGTGCTAAGCGTCTTGCGATTGAAAAGCCAATTCTATAAAAATAGTGGGGGATTTTAAGAAATTAAATACATTTCACAGGGTTTTAAAAGTTTTATAAAATGAAATTATCTTTCAGAAAATATTGAAGGTTTTTCTATTAAATCTTTGGAAATTTTTTCAAATTCACATAAATTGTTGAAAATCGGCTAAGTTTTTCTTGAATTGTCTTGAAATGCGTAGTTTTAAATTGTTAAGCCATTTCTTACCCCTGAGTAGATGCTGTAACGATTGCAACTTTGCCTTCTAATCGTCTGCAGACAAATTTCATTTCATTTAATTGAGACATTTTGGTGATACAATATGCTCGATAATTTTCCTGCACTGAAAGTTTTTTGTTCTTTAAAAAGGATTTTGCTATCCCTTTATCATATTATTCTGAATATGCAAATTTTTGTTAACTAGAACCGTATTAATATTCATATTAATATAGCTGACAATAAAAAGATATTTTTTACAAAGTGATTTGGCAAATTTAAAATGAATTCAAAAATATGTAGGAAGTACTGAATTCATTTAAATGACGTTTAAATATTCCAAGAGATATATTTTTTTTGTATGATTTAGTGATTCAAAATGCTGAAAACGTGGATATTTTACAAAAACGAGTGGGGGGTGTAAATTTTACATAAATCTAATATCTTCTCTGATGAGAATGGAAAAAAATATTTTGATAATAAAAATGATGTTATTTGAAATTTTCTTTCAGGGACGACAAATTCCGGCAAATCCTATACTTTACAAGGGACGGCCGATGCACCGGGTATAATACCTCGTGGATTGGAATATATATTCTCAAATATAATTCCGAAAGTTACTCCTTGCTATAAGCCGATAAATCATTCCGAAGTCATCGCTCTCAGTGGTGCAGAGAGAACTACAGAATTGGAAATTAAGGCAAATTTATTTTCATTTGGTTCAATGGATAAAAGTGAGCACATAATTGCTTATCAAAAAATGCAGGGCTTACTTCAAGAAGAATTCTCGATTAGAAGCAACGAATCAACACATTCTTCATACTCAGTCTGGGTTTCTTTCGCTGAAATATACAATGAAACTATTTACGATCTTCTTTCAAACGAAGTGCAAATTCGAAGACCTGCATTAAAACTTTCCACCGATAATCACGGAAGAGCTTTTATCAAAGGTCTTAAAAATATTTGTGTTAATTCAGGCTCTGAAGCCTACCAAGTTTTATTAGCTGGCCAGTACAATCTCAAAGTAGCAGCGACAGCTTTGAACGCAAGAAGTTCAAGGTCCCATTGTATCTTCACTGTTACTTTGCTGAAGTATGATAGAGAAGATTCTCCTGAATCAGTTGATGTCAGCACGTGAGTTGAATGATTTACTGAATTGAATTCTACTCAGAAATCAGAGTTTTTCTCAAGGTTTTGATTTTTAATCTTCTATTGTTACTTACAGATTTGCTTTCTGTGATCTTGCCGGCTCTGAGCGTTTGAAGAAGACTCTAAACGAAGGCGATCGACTCAAAGAAGCACAAAATATAAACACGAGTTTGCTTGTCTTGGGAAGGTGTTTAAAATCGATCTATGAATCGCAGGGTTCAAAACAAAAGCAAAATATGATTGGACCTTTCAGAGAGTCAAAACTCACAAGACTCTTTCAAAAAGCATTATCTGGCCATGAAAATATTACCCTAATAGTGAATGTGAATCCTGTGCCTAATTTGTACGTGGAGACTCAAAATGTCTTGAACTTCTCTGCAATCGCCAAAAAAATTATTATAGAACCGAAACCGAGATCGCGAAAGAAATCCAATTCCAGGTTCTCACTGAAAGTTACACAGAGTATCCAAACTGTTACGGATTGGGACACAATGGAAGTCGATAATATCGGTTCGTATTCACTTGACTTCAAAAAATGTGATATGTCTGAATTGTATTTAATTTAAGACTTTAGAAGTTCAAGGATTTTTAGTGAAAAGTTTAGTACTTCAAGTATAGATATTATATAATTATTAATTTTGTTAACTGACTGATGAGGAATTGCTTTTGAGAAACTTGAACATGAGATCCTTTTAAATTTGTCTAACATTTTAAAATCTGTTTAAATCCCTTAAAATGGCTGATAATACTCTAAATTTCATACCAGGAAAAAGCCAGGGTTTTTTAAAAAGGAAGTTTAGCGGCAAGAAAAATTGAATTTTGCAGACATCCTGCTTGTATGTTTTTTCTTTTTCAGAGGAAATAGATTCCAATAGTGAAGATGAGAGTGAAATGGTACATCGCGAGGATTATGACGAGATTTTAATTGAGAACAAAAAATTGAAACAGGAATTAGCTACGCTAAGGAATTCCACTTTAGAGCGAGATCTCCAGATTCGCCAGGAATTAGCAGACACTTACAGTGAAATGATAAAGAAGATTGAAGATGACTGGAGAAATCGTGTCAAGGACGTGGAAGAGCAACAAGAAGATCACTTAGAATATTCTCTTAATCGTCTCGAGGCTTTCTATAAAGAGAAAATTAATAGAATGAACAGTCGGAAGCGTATGCGTTCGGATGTCGACATTGACGATTTAGACGATGAAGACAAAAAATCTTATGAGGAATTGGAAGATGAAATCGCATATCTCACCTCCAAGGTGAAAAATATGAAGGAAACAATTCGCAGTCTTCGGGAGCAGAAAGAAAAAGAAATAGTCGAGAAAACCAAAATTTCTTTTGAATTGAGTCTCGTCAAAGAGGAACTGAAGGATGTTAAGAAGTTACTCGAATCTGCAAATAAGGATGGTCAAGAGGAGGGCGATGAGAATTTTATCCAAGAGTTAAAAACACAATTAAAAGCCGAACAAGAAAAAAACAAGGTATTGTATTTTATTTGTATTTTAAATGTATTTTATTGTCGATAAGTTCTGTATTTGAATAATTTTCTCTTCAGCAATTGAAAATCTTCCTCAACGAAGCGAAAAACGATTACATCACGATCACCACTGATGGTCGACATATGGAAAAGAAATTGAAGGAGAAAGAAGAACTCTTGCTTGAATTCGAAGACCGAATGCTTGAAATGGAAACTCAAATTGAATCGACGAATGTCTGCTTAGCAGAGAAAGTGAAAATAATCGAGAATTTAGAGGACAAAGTTGATAATCAAAATAAGTTGATAGCTGATCTTGAAGAAGACATAATGAACATGAAGGAAAAGCAGCGAGTTCAAAAGAATGTTATGCGCTCTTTTAAAGGAACCCAGACTACTGAAATTTTGAGTTCTCTCGTAATAAAAGAGGAACCAAAGGCTGAAGTTAGAGATGAAAGTTCTCAAACTTGCATCCTCACTTTTTCAGACTGTGAAGTACAAGCTGATGTGGAAATTAATGAGGAGGGTTCAAATATCAAAAAGGAGGATAACTTCTTCATGGAGGAAAAAAGCTTGCAAACCTCTTTCTTGGATAATAGTCGATTAGAATTAACTGAAAAGTTAGAAAAGCTGAAGATAGAGTCTGCTAAGTTTAAAGCAGAACGTGAAATTATAAAAGAACTACTTTCAAGTGAGAAAGAGGTATGTTTCATAGTTATTATATTGTTTAATTTTTATTATATGAAAAAATTGTTTCATATTTACTTCTTATGTTTTTACTTGCAGGAAATGACCAAAAAGATTCAAGAACTCGAAGATACGGTTGCGAAGGTATATAAATTGAAATAAATTTCAATTTGGGTTTATTTGGAATAAATCAAAACATTATAATATTTTTCAGTGCCGAGCAGAGCACGAAGCAACGAAAAATGCAATGCAGGACCTAAAGGCTGTAGCACAAAGAAGAGATGAGTTTAAGTCAGAGGTATTAATTTTAATGGAATTTTTAAATAAAAATTTTTAATAAGAGATACGGTTTCAACAATATTGTTTAAAATTTGATTTTCAGGCTTTGGAAGAATGTAAAGCAAAAATCGGAGAAATGGAAAAGGAATTGGAAAAGGTAGCGGATTTACAAACGAAGATTAAAAACACAAATGCTGTTTTGGAGCAGTGCAAATCAGAGAAAAAAGATTTAGAAACTCTTTTGGAGAAGGCTGAGGAAAAATGCAGAAGTCTTGAAAATCAATTGGAGAAGGCAGCGAAGGACAAAGATGTAGAGATCGTGAGTCTCCAAAAAGGCAAGTAGTTTATATGTTCTTCGATGATTTCCATTAGAATTCTAATTTGATAATTCTAATTTTATTTTTAATTTCAGAAATCAAAGAGCTTATACAAGCGAAAGCAGCTTACGAAGAGTCTCGGGAAAGGGAGAATGAAAAGCAAATTAAATCAACTTTGAAAACTCTCACTGCTACAGAAGAAGCCCTTACCGAAGAAAAAGAAAAGTCTAAAAAGCTACAAAAACAGGTGAGAAATACTAAATGATTATTAGAGATTACTTTGTCTTTAACTGAATTTAATTCATGATTAGTAATTGACTATTAATCTGAACATTATAGAAAGCGATGTTAGAGAAGGATCTACAAGTGTGTAAGGATACAATTGAGAGGCTTAATATTATAGAAGAAAAGGATAGACACTTGCAAGAGGAAATTTTGAATCTAAAAGAGAATTATGACATAGTTAAGAATGAGATTCAGCAGAAGCAAATTGAATTCGAGAAATTCTCGCATAACAGAGATGAGACTGTTAAGAGATATGAAAATTTAGTGAATAATTTACAGGAGGATCTCGATAGGGAAAAGAAGGAGGTAATTACTATTAATTATCTATTTTTGTAATTAATATGTATATTAATATATTTGTTTCATAGAAAATAACGATTTATTTCTATATTACAGGTAATGAGACTTCAAGATTTGTTCCAAAGACATCCGACACCAACGCCAAGTAAAGATGAAGTTAAAAAGTTGAGAATGCAGTTAGAAGATGCTCATGATCAACTAAAAGCCTTGGAAGAAGAAAAAGAAAACCAAAAAATAACCACCACTCACAAGGTAAGAATTTCCAGGCTTCAATAATATTAAAACATTTTTTACAACGTTCAGAAAAATGCATTTTTATTTTATTCTCAGACCCGGAAAACGAGACAACGGAAGAATAAAGAAATTGTCGAAAACACTTCGGACGACGAAGCACCTCATTCAGAACATCGACGACGATCTCCTCGTATACAAAAATTATCTCCTACTCATACAAATGAAGGTTCAATCATCGAACTCTCTAGCACAGAATCAAAGTATGTATCTATTTTAAAAGTATAGTCGTAAACTTCAAAGATAATCGTCACACGTTTTATTTTATATTTTATTACATTTTTCATGTTTTTATAACTATTTTTATGATTTTTAGAAGGCAAACAAGACTGAGAATAGTCTTACCTCCTCCAGAAATACAATCACTTCCATCAGAAAAGAAGAAGAATACGAGAAGGAAAAAGTTGTTTGTTCCGGACAACGAGACTTGTGTAGATCTCGAACCGAGTGATGTAAGAATATTTTTTTATTTATCGTTAGTTAAGATTGAGCCATTTCATTTTCATGTAATTTAATTTATTTTTCTAGACTTCAACTCTACCTGGTCCATCGCCGCTAACGGCACTCAGAAATTTAAGAACTCGAAAGAAGTAAACTCTCATTGTACAGACACCGAATAATAATACTGTAGTATAAATACGCGGAAATGAATGTACTTTTTTTTGTTATATTTTTGTAATGCCTAATATTTATAAGGATTAATTGTGATTTAATACCCTTTAGACTCTGCACATTTTTACACGTAGGCAATGTTTTAACCCCTGATTTTTAGTATTAAAGGGTCAATAAAGAGTCTCACTACAAATTTCAGTTTATATTCCCTTATAAAATAAGGTCATTCTAATTTCCATTACCCTATTTAAATTATTCTTATTAATTTAACTATTCACAATTCTAAGTCCATTTGAAATTACGCGCGACGTTCATTAACCAATCAACGAGCAGAGCTGCTAGACGAAGGGGTGCCAATAGAAATTTGGCGGGCGCTTGCAAATACTACACTGTAAAAAATCCCAGTTGAAAATTACCACGTCGAACATGGGACAGAAAGATACCAGTGATTACCGTGACAATCTTACGGAAAAAGTTTAAAAATATTGCGACATAGTAAAATTACAGTCAAATATGAAAATTACCGAACCCAAATTACAGAACGGTTGAATTTTACATTTGAGTTGAAAATTCTTATGCATTCTTAATTGCGCATGCGCTATATAAAACGCGGTGTTTTGAAATTA
The DNA here is from genome assembly GCA_900474275.1 of Synergus japonicus. NCBI lineage: Eukaryota > Metazoa > Arthropoda > Insecta > Hymenoptera > Cynipidae > Synergus > Synergus japonicus. The sequence continues at coordinate 35,376 of UCOH01011697.1, read as the reverse complement.
CTCTCTAAATAAAATTGTGTCAAAAAATGTCTTGAATATCTGGCATACTGTTGTTGCAAATCTGCCTGGCTTTTGAATGATTTGAAGTTGTTTAAATTGTAAAAAGGAAAAAAAAGGATTCGTGTGTAAACAGACATAACCTAGCTCGTTACTGGATTTTTTACAGTGTAATACAAAATTTCTATTTACACCAGCGGTATTTCAGTAATTAAATATAATAATTATGGTAAATGCACGGGAAAACTGTTACGCACTTGACACTGTTTTGTTATCGTATTTTTCTAACTAGAATCTAAAATATTGTTATTTTCCCCACCACCCAACCTGGATTATTATGCGCGAATTTTGAATTTGGTACCAATTTATTATATTTACATTTCCACTTTTTATAAATGTTCAAAAACAATTTGTACAATATTCAAAAGAATTCAAAAGAATAAGATTACATCAAACAGTAATGAATTAATCACCTCGTATAATGTTGGAATGATAAAATCTGAAATTCATATTTGTTGGTATTAAACATTTCAATTCTAAAATGTCGGTAGCATTCAAAATGGCAGCTACGAGAAGGTTGCAAAAGGTATTTCGGAGTTTGTATTCAGATTAATAATCAGCAATGAACATTTATTTATACAAAAATAAGTTCAAACCTACATTTCATATGCCTCTTTCCATTTTTCTAACAAAATTCATTCTTCCTACCATCATTTTGACAAATGAGACTCATTAAAATTCATTGCTAAGCATTTCATGGATTCTTGTATATTTCCTTTTTTTTTTATCTGAATTGTGGATTCTATTTATGATTAGTCGCTTAAGAAACGAAAATAGTTAGATTTTTTTTTACCAATTTACGTTTGAAATAATGAAATTTGTGACATTTCCTCGTGACCCTGACGATGATTGAGCGTTTGTCTTTTCCAGGAATTGGGCGATTTGAGAGCTTCGTCTATCAAGAATTTCACAAATATCCAAGTGGATGAGTCAAACATTCTGACATGGCAAGGACTCATATTACCGGTGAGTAAATTGTTAATTAATAAAGAACCATACATTCTAACCTAGCAACCTTCAGCGTCATTGTCGTCATTCGGCCATGCAATGAAGATTTGATCCGTTAAAAATATTCATCTCGGGCTTTTTTATTGCCTGCTTTGTTATTTGAAGATTACTTTAGTTTTCGCTTTATACAGTGTCAAAAGACAATTTTCGTTTTCATGTGTGCATTAGATCAATATTTTTAATTAGATTTATATTTTGGTGTAATATTTCATTTTCTGGAAAAATATAGCAATATAGGACAGTCTTAAGTACTTTTGTATTTTAAGAGCAGAGTGTCAGCTGATTCTGGCTTCTAGAAACTTCCTTTTTTAATAATTGATACCCCAGTAGTTCATGCGTGGACTTTTTATAATTTTTCTTTTTTCTTTTCTGCTAATTGTTACATTTAAATATTTATCCACTAAAGATTTAAAGATATTTATTATTATTATTTTATTAAAGTGATATAAACACCGGATGTTAGTCTTATCTCTGACACTCCTATGTTAACTTTCGAGATAAAATAAAATCTGAAAAGCGAACGTTTAACGAACTTGACAATTTTGTCAAATAAAGGAGTTTTATTGAACCACATTGATTTATTTTTGTATTTATTTTTTTAGGACAACGCACCTTACAACAAAGGTGCTTTCCGCATAGAAATAAATTTTCCAGCTGAATATCCATTCAAACCACCAAGAATCACATTTAAGACAAAAATATATCATCCAAATGTGGATGAAAAGGGCCAGGTTTGTCTACCAATAATCACCGCTGAAAATTGGAAGCCCGCAACCAAAACGGATCAAGGTTCGTTTTCTTTTTTTTTTATTTTAAGAAATGTGAAACTATTAATTTTGGAATTAATCAAAGGAATTCAACTTTTGAATCTCATCTCATGAATTCTTTTATTGAAAATTGTCTAATTAATTAATTTGTTTTTTTAGTGATCCAGGCATTAATAGCATTAGTCAATGATCCGGAGCCGGAACATCCGCTGCGCGGAGATTTGGCAGAGGAATTTATTCGAGACAGAAGAAAGTTCTTCAAAAATGCGGAGGACTTCACAAAGAAGTACGCAGAAAAGAGGCGGGAATCATCATCGGCTGACTAACCGTGATTAGCCTTATACACCAAGATGCCTGATATAAAAGTTAATCAGGCTCAGATCCTCTGTACAGATCGACATGAAAATTATAATATTTATATGATGGAAATGCAAGTTATAAAAGGACAAAAATGTTCATTGTAATAAATAACATACGGTGTAAAATAGCGGATGCTGCAAGTCCTCTTGAAAACCTTGGTTTTTCGTTATCTTGCTGAGCTTTTTTAAAACCGATTATTTATTTATTTTATTAGAAAAAATATCCTACTTGCTAGGCTTTTAGAAGCGACTTGAACGACTCATCGAGCGGGCGATCTTCATATCGATTTTTACACATATTTTGTCCAGAAATCAAGGGAAATGTTTGACTTTTTTTTTTATATCGTTTCATAATTCAATATTCTTTTTCGTTAAAATAATCCAACATTTTTTCAGGGAACAGTGTGCAATTATGTATTTCTCGAGGCCCAGTTTTCGAGAGCCTTACTTTATTTTTGCGTGCTTACGTTTCCAGTTCGATAAGTAATGATTATAAAATTTAAATTTCAAGCAATTCGAGGCATATTTCATTGTACTGGAAATCTACTTGGACAATAGAATTGTAGTTCTATCTTTTAGACGTTATATGGTGAGTTGAGAAGATCATACATACTAAGTAATTAGAATAATTTAGAGTTTATGCAATTAAACATTTTGCGATTACACTCGAAAGAACTGAGGTCGCACGCATTTCGAATTACGTTTTAACTTGTCAAGTAATGAAAAAAAGTCAGAATCGATTGTAAGGAATATTAATAATCATAAGTGTACTGTCAAAAACCGTTAAATAAACTTTTATAAAAAAATATCTTATGATATCGACATAAGTTATTGCGATCAGAATGTAAATTTGCAATCATAATTTTAAAAGGTTCCAATTTTTACGTTTATAATTTGAAATTCACTATTTAATGAATGATTTCTTTTTTACCTTCATCAATGTACATGATATATATATATATATATAAGTTTTGTGAAAACAAATAAGATGGATAATTAATAACAAATCGAAAATTGTACTTGAGATATCATTTATGAAAACTAATGAGCGGGATAAAAATCAATACAGTTTGAATAATATAGCTAACAATAAGTTTGATTGGATATGGTATTTACAAATCCTATCGAACGATCATAAATAAAAAGAGACAAAAGCCTCTTTTTTAAACAATTACAATAATACGGAACTCTTAAAGGCACGATTTCTTGCAGCGGTACAAAAATATAAAAGAACCAAATATACTACACATATGGCCAAATTTTCAGAAATATGCATTTATATAATTTGAGAAAAGCTATTATAACATAGCCATACCTTGCATAAATATCTTATTTATAATAATAATAATAATTGTATAAAAATCGTGTTAGAGTTACAATAAACTGGTGGAAAAACAGTGTACAAGTATAATGTTATCGGGAATCTTTTAATTCGTTTATTAGTGTGCCTCACAGAGGCACATGTCTTTTCGATACTCAATTGCTGTCTATCAATCAAATCGACAATAGAAATTAACATTTGCTAAATCTCGATTAAAAGATATCCTGTTTTTTTTTTCTTTTCACTTCTCTAAAGTGCGAACGAGAAAATAAATCGTACAGTGCAACGAAAGCATAGAATTTCGTCTTCTTCACTTTACAGTGTTTCTAAAAGCAGAGTGCTGAAATTCAAACATAAAAAAGAGATTCAGAGAATTAAGGAATTAAGATTTAAAATAGAAATGTAAATAAGAGCGCAGAGTCTACAAATTAATAAACAATCATTTTATTTCAATAGAATACTTACAGTAAGAAACGACGAATACGATTATTATTATGAGCAAAAAAAAACTTTCAGCACTCTAGGTGAAATCTAGAGGTCTAATAAGATCTTTGTGAATACGTATTTTTTTTTTACAAAAAGATGTGGTATGTTTTACATACAAGTCTCAGATCCTTAAAGCAGGAACTATAAAAATTGAGAGAGACTATTTAATATATTAGCACCTGAAAAGTTTTTTTTATAAATTAGACGTACAAAACGTTTGCATTTAAAGAAAAGTAAAGTGCTACAAAAGATCTCTCCTCACTCAAAAAAGTTGTTAAATAGTTTTTGCACTTTTTAAGTTGGAGATTACTTTGGTTGTCTCCATTGTCCGGTCCCTTGTGTGTAAGTATAGAAAAAATCGCACTTTTTAAATCACTGTAAAGTGGGAGAAAACCTGTTCAATACAAGTTATATGTCATTTATACACAGCGATATTTTGCCACTGGGTTGCGCAGAATAATGTGACACTTTTGAAAGATACTTGAGGTTTGTTAAAGTATAGTGCAGCATTTCGCTTCTTTCTTGCGTTCACTTGCTTCTCCTTGATTTTCGTGTGCCTTGCGAGCAGCTATTGCGCGCATCAAGTCAAAAAATACCTGTAAAAGATATACAAATAAGTTCCAAACTAAAAGATCTTTCAAATCGATTAAAATGATTGAATTATATTGCTTTTTCCTACAAAGTAAGGTGACCGCAAAATTTCATTTTTAAAATTCCCTGACTTCTATGATTTCCAGATTTTTCCTGACTTGCGGCCACCTGTATAATTTGAAAATTATTTGAAAATATTACATTTGAAAATGTTTTCAAGATAAAAAAAAATAAGTGTCCTTCCCCTCCAAAGTGTGTGAAATGCACGCTAAATTCAACGTAAAAGCACAAAACATTAACTTTTGCTACCAAAGCAGCAGAGTTTAAAATGTGAGTAAAAATTCTTTAAAAAGAACATGCTACGTGAAATACGAGATAAGCTCACTATTCTAAAACACAAAACATTCGGCGATTAAAAAGCAAAGTTTGATAACACTCTGTTAATTTGATCAAATTCTCTTAATACTTTGGGGCTATTCAAAAAATACGTAACACATTTTCCGGGGGGTTTGGATCCTTCCCCCCCACTTTATCCTAAAGGCGTTATATATTTTTTGAACGGCCGCTTTTTTTAACTTTAAATTTTGAAAAATTGTATAAAAATTAAAAACTGGATAGCGAACCTATAGAATAATGCACTTCTTTTTCTTCCTCTTCGCACGATCCTTTCCACGACCATTACTCGCCGATTTGTCCTCAATCTTGCGCGACCGAATTTCACGCATCAAGTCGAAAAATACCTGGAAATGCGCAATCCATGCAATTTCTAAAAGCTTCAAATAAGTTATCTTGCAAATTTACATTGCAGCACCTTTTCGCTAGCAAAAAGCTTCACTTTATCCTCCAACATCATCATGCTTAATTGCATTTACTATCTAAATATCAAAATGCCGGAACGCAATAAATGAAATTTGAAATATGTATTAAGTCTACAGTATTCATTTATCTTGTAGCTTATCATGTAATTTAATAGTGTAGGTGATGGAAGAACATTACAGTATAGATTTGAGAGTAATAAAAAGTGCGAGCTCAGCACAATCACAATATAAAAGCGAACATTGATCACATTTAGAGAAAAGCATTGGAATAGTTAATGATTTTCAGTTTTGAGACAAAATACTGTGAAAGTTTTTCAATATTTTCAGTCTTAAATAATTTTTTTTGTGTATCTTCTTTTTTTTAATTCTCACCTTGTCGACATTTTCTCTCGTCTTTGCGCTTGTTTCAACGTAAGGAACTCCCCATTGTTGAGATCTGCCCTGAGCCTCGGCTAATGACACTTTTCTCTTCTCCTGAAGATCACTTTTATTTCCCACTAACAAAAAGGGAATATTTTCATCGTTTTTCACTCTGAGAATTTGTTCTCTGAGGAAAAAAGAGTTTCGATTAAAATCCGATGACAATTTTTTATCGTCTTATTTCTAAAATGAGACTACAAAAATACTTTTCGACCTTAGAGAAACTTCGCAACCAGAAATCTTAGGATACATATTCTAAATTAGATCTAATTATGTTGTTAATAGACTAAAAATGTTGTTCGAACCTGAACTCTTGTGTGGCTTGGAAGCTGTCATCTTCTGTGATAGAAAACACGCAGAGGAACCCTTCTCCACTTCGAAAATAGTTATCTCTAATAGCTGCATAGTCCTCTTGTCCTGCCGTATCTAAAATATCTATTTGTACTTCCTCTCCATCTAATACAACTTTCTTCCTATAAGAGTCTGCTTTTGTTGGCTCGTAGTCTTCCACAAACTAAACGCAAAGTCAAATTGTATTTCATGTATCAGTTTAGAATACTAAAAGTAGAAAAACTTTTAAAAAACACTCAGTGAAATATTTATTAATAAATATTTCGAGAGAGTGTCACAAAAATTCTTCCTTATTAGAGACTTAATTGTATGAGGTAACAGGTTATTAAACCATGTTGGATTCCATATGAGGAATTTGATATTCCGCCTACACACCTCGTCATACATGAACTGTAGAGTGAGAGCAGATTTTCCAACTCCTCCACTTCCAACCATGATGACTTTGTGCAATGCCTGAGTAACACCTGGCTTTTTCGACATTTTTGTGCCTAATGACAAAAAATGTAATTATTAACAAGACAATATGAAATTAAAAAGTCCGATTACAATGTAAAATAATTTCTATCATACTAGAACTAGTATGATAGTCATAACTAGTTGTGAAGTTGAAAAGAAGTTAAAAACTAAATTCGCTCAGCAAATTATTTAACAATGTATGAACAAGCAGACTTGTAGAAAAGAGAAATTTTCATAAGATATCGCGATCAGGATGTAGATAGATTTGAGAGATGTGAACATTTTCTGCGAATTCCCTCTTACTACCATTAGTGTTAAGAAAGACAGGATATGGAAATTATCTTGTCAGCGTGGGAAATCTTTCTTAAAGGGTCAAGTGTACGTAATTATAGCGAACAAACAGAGTAACTTTAGTCCCCAGAGCAAACATAAATTCTACTTGTGCAGTAGAGGTTCAATATTTTTCTCTTATGCTGTTTATTAGTGCAGTAACATTAATGCACCGTAAAAAAGTAATTATCACTGAAGACAAAGACTTATCAAGTTTCTTATCATATTTATAGAACTTAAACAAAAGGTTTCCATGTTTTTTGTTGTTTCAAAATGTGAATTTTGGAGGGGAATAAAATTTTAAGCTTAGGGAATATTGAAAAAATTGTTTTCATTTATTAAACCTCTTGAAAAATTCTTATATAGAGAATAGGATTAATTAAAACATCTTGGGCATTATTTTGAAATGAAAAACAAAACAAAATATCACGGACGTGATTTACTTGGAATGTAATATTATCAACACTATAACAACACCACATAAAGTGGTTTTCAGTCTAGATTTTTAACCAGTTATGAAAGTTAGATTACAAGTTATGAAACCAGTTTGCTTCGCTAAATGAAATACCATTGAATTGAACACTAGATTCAAAACAAAATCAGTGACAGGAAGGACAGAATTACATAAAACAAAAAAGCAAATCAACAAACTTTCTTTCCTATAAAACCTACTAACCCATAGAGTATAAATTCATTATTAAATCCAACTTCACACACCAAAAAACAGTATTCAAAATTCTTATCTCACCCCTGCAAATGAAATCTGCTCCAAAAAGGAAAACTAACACTCTGAAGTGTCACTTTTGACAGCTGTCACTTCTCAATTCGAGATAATTGAATTCCCCCAAAAATAATCACATTCATTTCATTCACTACATTCACTTTTTCCCGATTGTCGAAAATCTTGACAAGTTGAACCACGATGATGTAAATTAATGGAATTGGGATAATTAAACTCCGGTTGGGCGTTTGAGAGGAAATTGTCTTCTAGAGAATTTGAGATTACTAATCAAAGGGCAAAGGGTATCTGATAATTAATTTCCAAGATTAAGGGCGTATACGAGACATGAATAACGAAAAAGGCGGTGCCGCGCTGTCGTTCAGGGTGATATTTTTCAATGTGTGTTGCGAATATCGATTCTCATTTTGCCTTGACACCTTTTTAAACTAGTTATAATTTTGTTAAATCCTCTGCTGACCGAATCCCAAGTTTTTGCGACGAAATCATATTCTTTAGAGTAAATACCTTTCAGAATGGAATCAAAATATAAAAAATCCTCTATTCAACACTGCCTTCGTCGTTACACCACGTTACACTGCGATCAACTGCCGTCACGCGGCGTGATTGGCGTTACCTGCTTTTGTGTGCGTTTCATAAATTCCGGTACCTCGGGTACTACATATGTACATATGTATATATATATTATACAAATAATGTATAATACGGGGCCCCAGTCCAATAGCCACAATACAATAGCATATTGTCATTGTAGCTATTGTATATTTTATTTTATCTGATTTCACCATTTTTTAAAAATATTTTTAATTTTAACTAATAGTCGAACAAATATTTTTATTTATTAAAATAGAGTTATTTAATAATATTCAGGCCCGTACCCAGGATTTTGTTTTGGGAGGAGGGGGGGGGGGGGGGGGGGGGCAGCAGATTCAAAAGTAATATTATCAAATATCGGGCACCCCCCTTGGGTACGTGCCTGAATAATATGTAATATTTACATTTTCAGTTTTTCATTTCAAAAATTGCCACGAAATATGACCAATAAGGTTCGTTTTCTAACGCATGCGTAATAGAACAAAGCGCAGGGGCGTAGCATATACCATCGGCATATAGAAATGGACTGCGGGACGCTGTAGGGAAGTGCGTGATAATGCGTCAGAAAAAGAAATTGCAAAGGGGTGTAGTTTTGTCTTTTTCTCGCCGAAGCTAATTGGTTGAGAGCATTTTCGGTGGGTGGAGCTTGGTGAAATTCAACCAATTAGCTTCGACGAGAAAGAGACAAAACTACACCCCTTTACAACTTCCCTCTCTCACGTATTATCACGCGATTTCCTACAGCGTCCCGCAGTCCATTTCTATATGTCGATGCGTCATACCGAGTCGGTATTTTAGGGATTTTCAAGAAAATGAGAATAAGAACAATACTCCCCGTTGAAAATTCCTGAATAGGTACCTGTATGGTTTCCTATACAGAAACCTGTAAATTAGGGTTACCATCCGTCCTGGTTTTTTGGGACATGTCCTGTTTTTTTGAGATTTGTCCTGATGTTCTGGTTTTTTACGAAACCAAGATTTTTGAGAACAAATATTTTATATTTTTAAACAATATTTGTTATATTTCTCGCGAAGTACAGTATAACATGACTGTAATTGCAATAAAGTATGACAGTATTATGAACTGCCTCTTCCTTTTTGCTTCGAAACCCTACAATTTTTCGTCTTCATGACCTTTTTTTGTTTTTTTAGGCGTCTTAAAGAAATTTTGCGAGCGTCCTGGTTTTTTACGCGACCGAGATGGTAACCCTATTTTACACCGAAAATACCAAATTCATATGAAGTGGGTAGTTTTCTACGTAAAATACGTAATTTACCTAAGTAGAAAACCATGTAAAACACGTAAAAAAACTACGAGTGACGCGTCACTGCACAACCCTGATATATAGTCGTATGTCGTATATGTGACTCAAGTTGTTTCGATGGGTGGAACCAAAATGAACCACACGTTTAATAATAATTGCATACGGGAATGATAAGCTTATATGTGACCGTCGTTCACGCTCTTAAATCCGATTTCGGAAGACGCTCGCGAAATGCTTAAAATAAACACATTCATGGGCTTTATTATCTCTACAAAGTTGTGTGAATCCTCGTAGAACACACAGGAATTTTACGCAATGCGTTAGTCGCAAAATTTTGGTGCAGTGCTGAAAATTGAAATTGTCTTATTTGACATTTCATTTGACAGCTGGCGAATTTCAAAACCTCCGGCAAAAATTGCTCGAAAGTCGGTGTTCCGGTTTTCATTTTACAAAGTAGAAGGTTGAAAATGTGTCCCAGGTGTGTCAAATTGTTTGGAGCGTTTACAACATCCCGTCGAGAAAGAGGTATCTTGTTAGATTCGTAGTTGTTTGAAAGATGTAAAAGTGAGGTTAAGATTCGTGGAATTAACTATGAAGAGCCCTTCGTCGCAGTCTGTAAGCAATGGTGTTAACTTGGTAAATGGACAGCAAAATGGACATTTAAAGTCCTTTGACAGACAGAAAGCACGAGTCAATAAAGCTGGAAGAATTGATTCAACAAATTTTCACCCTCCAAGCAACGGTAAGCCATTTACATTTCATTACAATGACTACATTGTTTAGAATTGACAGTTCTAGGATTTCTGAAAACAAATGATTGTAATCGGATTTTTAAATTGTGTACTGTTAACATATTTTCATTTTGATTCTTCTTGTTTTAGATTTTTGGAGTAATTAAATTATTTGTAAAATCGAAGACCAATGTTGGATTCATTTTGGAGTTGATCACCTATTTATAATAAATCAATATATTTTGCTTTCTGCTCTCAAGGGAGAACGAATTCAATTCTCGATTCAAAATAGAGTACAGCTCTCTAGATTGGAATTAGTTTGTGAATAAATTAAGATCTCTCACTTTTTGATTAATCAATTAATTATAATGAACTATTTGTCATTCATTCAGTCTAGAATATTTTATCTGAATTCAGTCTTCTTTTAAATTCATTCTGTAATTTTTTCTACTTTCTTTTTATCAAATATCCAATGTCCATAATTTATCACTGGTGGTTTTAGTCTCAATGATACGTTATCTAGTTTTTATTCATTTTTATACAGATTTGTTTTTCTCTGGTGAAAACATATCTCAATTTTTTCTGCATTTTTTCATTCAGTCTAAAAATATTTCACAAAGTTGTATTTATTCATTTTTTGTATCGAAGCGTTAAAGTTGAAAAAAGTTAATTGCAATCATGAGTCAGTTTCAAAGTCTAGACATTACAAAGTTTTTAACGATGCAAGTTTTAATGAAGGATGTTATAATTCAAAAGTTGTACGTATATCCTTCAATAAGATTGTAAAATTTAAGATTTAACGTAACTTTAATTATCTTGATACAAAAATATTTCTTTTAGGAATCCTAGAATATTTGTGTATAAAATAATACAAATTTTTAGATTGTTGTAATAAACCTCTAAATTTAAAATCTCTCTGATTACTATTTGTTTTTATTTGTCCTTCGTTCTTTAGACTAAACAAACTTTATGTTTTCAGGTCTGGGAAAGCAGCAGCTGGTTTCTTTAAATGGAAGCACAATATGTTGCAACAGTGTAGAAATCGACGAAGCTTTGGCCTGCGACGTGACGCCAGTAACAACACCAAAAACAAAAGCGTTATGCGTACACATACGAGAAAACAAATGGTACGACGCTGGCAATACAATCTCGGTTGGCGTTGCCGGGTCAAGTTTAAATCAGGCCTTGGAGACCATGCCTCTGACTTACAGTCCAGTTATGAAAAAGCTCTATGCTCTGGAAGAAACACAAAACTCGAACGGCGTCCAGCAGCATACTAAAAATCAAACTCTCGAGTTCTCCAACGAATGCAACAAAAACTCTTTCAACTCTCGAATAGAAGTAGAACCGAAAGAAGAAACCGGTAGTTTGAACGACAGTCCTAGAAATAGTTTGCCTCATTCTTGCAGCAGTACAGTCTCTTCCCTCAGTGAATTCTCACCTACCGGTAGTTTCCAAGGGACTGAAGAACAACAGCAACAACAACAATCTCCAGTAAAAGCCAAACTTTGGCCTTTAAATTCTTCTTTCGTGAAGAATGTTTTCTCTTGGAAATCGAAGGAGCCTCAACGACCCTTGGCTACCGGAAGTCCATCTAGAAACGTGGACAGAATTGGCGGTAGTCTCGCTTTAATTCAACAACCTCGACCCGCGAATTTACCTGCTAAAAGCGCTGCTGAGGAGGAAAATCACAGGAGGCAATACAATGCAATTTTGGAAGCTGCACGAAAACGAGAGCTGAAAGAGGAACGAGATCGTAAGAATCAGAGAGCTCAGCAGCTTAAAGAAGAGCAGCGATTGGCTGAGGACTCTCTCGTCTGGAATACTCAGGTTTTACCTCAGTTTGAGGCCCTTAAAAACACCAAGAAGGTACGAGATCTTTGGTGGCGAGGATTGCCACCAAGTGTCCGTGGAAAGGTGTGGAAGCTGGCGATTTGCAATAGTCTGAATATCACTTCGCATCTTTATAATCTTTGCTTGGATAGAGCTTTGTCGAATCCTATAAACGAATCCTTAGCTGCTATCAGATTGGACGTGTCGAGGACTTTTCCGGCCCTCTGTGTCTTTCAAGATGGAGGACCTTTATCCGAGAGTCTTCAGGGTGTTCTGGCGGCTTACGCTGTTTACCGACCTGATATTGGTTACGTCCAGGGGATGAGTTTCGTGGGAGGAGTGCTGGCTTTAAATATGGATTCTGCAGACGCTTTCACATGCTTCGCAAACCTTCTGAATTGTCCTTGTCATCGAGCAGCCTTCAGCCTAGATCAAAAGCAAATGGGTATTTATTATAAGGCGTACTCTAGCGCACTTGCGAACAAATTGCCAAAGGTCTATTCACATTTTTCGATCGCTGGACTGAGTCCGGATTTGTATCTTCTGGATTGGTTGTACACGGTTTATGCAAAGGCGATGCCCCTTGATGTGGCTTGTAGAATTTGGGATGTGTTCCTCCGAGATGGGGAAGAATTTTTGTTTAGAACGGCTCTTGGGGGTTTGCATTTGTATCAGGAGGAATTGTTGAAAATGGACTTTGTCAGGGGGGCACAGTTCCTTACGAGGCTGCCTGAAAATATCCAAGCGGATGCTTTGTTTAACAGTATTAGTCAAATGTCTACCATGGTGGGGACGACCACTTTCCAGCAAATGTTAGCTCAAATCTCTTCAGTGTAAACGCTTCCATGTGATACGGGTAGATGCAATTTAGACTTTTTAATATTGCTAGGACGATGTTTTGCTGCTGCGACTTTAATGTCGAGGGCTGGATTCAAAGCTGATTTTACTCATCTCATGGTATTTTTAAATAGGGAATTTCGTTTTTTATTTAGATAGGAATTTAGGTTTTTATTCTTTAGATTAGATTTTTTATTGAGGAGAACGAATCATTGTACAGAAATCGATAGTTTTAGTTTTCTAGATTGAGACGTTTATTTACAGGAAGTTGACTATTTAGAAAAATATTGGTTTTGAAGGGTTTATTACGTAAAACGTGGAAACCTGTATCTAAATATGTGTTTTGATTGTTTATTTATTTTCTTCTAAATTCTTTATATTTTATTTTTATTTCATTGAGTCACTGTGCTAATCTTTGCACTTAGAATTGAGATTATTTATTTGATTTGTTAGATAGGTCAGATAAATCATTTTTACTCTGTTGCCTAGTTCAATTTAATAGTGTGAAGAGAGTTTTGATCTTTTTTGTGAAATATGGGTGATATTTAATACGAGTTAATTGAATAATGTAGAATTCAATATTGCTTGGTCATTAGCTTTGTTTATGATGTTTTTCTTTATATCGTGATTATTGTGATTATGTTTTCAATGACGAGATAGATTTTTACTGTAAGAGAATGAAGAATTTAAATTTAAATAAAGATAAAAAGTGGGTTTAGAAGCTTAGGTCCTATTTTTGCAACGAAAATCCAATAATTATAAGTACTAAATATTTTCTTGTACATAAACCTTATTTTTTAAGATGGACTTTACATTTCAATTGTCATAATTTTCAAGAGACGAGTAGTTTGGAAAAAAGTAATATTTTTAAAATTTTGCAAATAACAAAGATGCCAAAAGTGTTAAACGCTTTGCTGTTTGAGGAAGAAATTTTTAAAGGGATTTCTAACTTGTAACTCGCTGGAGAGGTAAAAGATTCATTACCGAATCCGAAACGAGGTGTAAAATAGAAAATGGAATTTCTTTCATTCAGTCTTTTAGGTTTAATTTTAGTCGCGGGAAGCTCAAGGTTTAGTATAGAAAGGACATTTAGACTGGCTTTTTAATGTTATTTTTACAAACGAGTCGAGTCGTACACTTGTGGATACGGGATACTTGAACCTTTTACTATGCAAATGCAAGTAAATACACTTTCAATGGGTACTTTCATTTGATATGAGACTCCTCCATTCTACTTAGGGACTCTTATAAACACACAAGCTGGTTATAAAAGACATTGCTTTCTCAATGCTCCATAACTTTCGATTAAATGATAAAAGGTGTTCTTAAACGATTCTTTAAAGCCATTATGTCGAAAATGAAATTGAAAAGGGAAGCGAAATTGATATCCTCTCAATTTTATCCTGCATTCGAATTGCTAAATTTAAAACAAGTTTAAACCTTTTATTTTAAATGATTATAATTCAGAATGGTACGATTTTGAATAAACAAATAATCAGGACAAAAGTGATGGGAAAACTTATCGGTTGAAAATTCATCTTTTCCTAAAATAGTGAGCAAAATGCTTTTTTGACTTGACTGAAAAGTTCTGAACGTTCAGATGAACAATGAAAAGAATGTTTTTTTAATTTTCTCCAATGGAAATAGTTTGTGGTAACCTAAAAACTCATTATATGCATAAAATTTTTTACTTTTAATTACGGTCGTGAAAAATGATCAAATCAGTCATCATCCCTAGGGGTTTTCACTCCAAAAATCGATTCACTGATTGCACATTGATTTATATGATTTCAGATTGATTCTACATTGATTCTGAATCAATTTGTAGCTAATTCACTTTACGTAATATAGCGTCTACTTTTTTCAGTGGCTAGTTTTAATAAATTAGTACTACTTTCCTTGTTGCGAATTATCCGTGGATTAATTCGGAGTCCTTCCTTTAACCATAAATCCCCGTCACTTATATGAGCAAAAGTTTTAATTTTCCGTAGAAATGCTTTTGTCGAAGTATTTGATCGGATCCTAGCAGAATCGCTGCTTCAAACTGCGGAGTTCTTTCTCGTCTGATTCACTTCCACTCATTACTATATGATTGAGAAGAGACTAGGTGCTTTTTTCTCTTCTGAAACAGGTACTTGTGTGTTTAATACCTTTGAGAAATACTTCTCGCTAATATTACTTTCACGAGAATATTTAGTTTTACCTTTACAATGGTGTAAATAATGAAGTAGGTTTTATTAATTTAATTTGCTTGGATACAAATATAAGAGTACAATATAGCGGGCGTATCATGTGAGTTTCGAAACATCACTGCTCATAATCGTTCATATAAAGATTGACACTACCGTCACTTTAAAACGTTACTTTAACGTTTTACACCCCTCAAATCGTACATGTATTGCCGCACCTCAAATCGGCTTGAATTTTAGTTACCTTTTGCTTGGCGGAATTTCGTCTCAATTTAGACGTATAATCTTCGTCTGGTAGCAATGAAAACACTGCTTCATCCTCATCTTGGGGAAATTCAGTATGAATTCTCAAATCATAGACGCCGTAGGAGATTTCATCCGCGTATTGTTCAAATTTTTCCTTATATGTTATTCTGGTGTGATACCTTTCCTTTGGTACTATTAATCACTTCCACGATTTTAAAACTTGTTCACAAATTCTTTTACAATTTCTTTTACATCTTCGCAGAATCGTTTATTTGAAAACAATGCCACCCAATTAGTTTTAAACATATCGTCTGATTCTCTGAATAAGAGAAGTTAGTTTTTCGTTTCTAAACATTGTTTCTTTTGTATTCCTGTCTTGATGTGACCTTGAGTGTGTAACTCTATCCTCCCTTTTGCAGTCAGGTCTCTAAACCTGTAGCATAATATGCCAATTGCAGTATTGAAAACTTGTCAAGCAACAAACTTGGTCATTTGCTTACTCTGATATACTGGTGATCTTGGTAACAATGTTCTTAACTTCATCATTAAACATGGTAGCTTTTAAATAGCTTGCTCTATAAATTGCTTTAGCTCATCAAATGCATACTCACTAGGTACACCACCTGCAGCCCTGTAGCATAATAGGCCAATTGGAGTATTAACAACTTGTCATGCAATAAATTTGAAATAGCTTGATCTATAAGTGGTTTCAGTTCATCATATGCAAATTCACTAGGTATAGAATAATAAAAACGATACTATTTGACAAAATTAATTAAATGTTTTAATTTGTATTTCAAATTATATTAATGAATTCACACTTTGATTAAATAGAATCTTTGAAAAAAAATATTTCGGAATTAGACTGAATTATTCAAAGAAATCTAAATACAAATTGTCGCTCCGTGTTCGAGCGTATGTACCTCTCGTTGAGATGCTATAAAGCGAAGTAATGATCCACTCATGCGTGGGTCCGATCTTAGGTGCAATTCTTTCCTTAATTTCTCCTCATCATCCCCATCACTAGGTACACCACCTGTAACTTGGTAGTTCGCTTGCTCTGTTATACTGGTGATCTTGGTAACAATTCTTTTTTTGACATTTTCATCTTTCAGATTCCTAGTTGCAGCAAAAGCAGCCACTATTGAAGTCACCATCTGAGTGTTCTAAATAGTGACCTGCTGATTGACAGCTTTCATTCAGTATCTATACAACTTCATCTTGTTGTTTCTCGTGGACTTCAGATAAATCTGCAATATCTTCCCTAGAGAAGATTGCTCCTGTAATTTACTCCTCACTCTTTATCATCCGAAAAATCTCGTCAGCAGTTCGTTTTGTGAAAATCCAGTCAAGCAGCATGCTTTCTTCCTCAAAGTTCAACAGATTGGATATGTATCCGATGGAAAGCAATTCGGTACAATCCTTAAAGCTTGATCGAAGTGTCCATTGCTAATAAGCTAGCTTGTTTTACTGATCTGATCGTTTACAGCTTTGTATTCATATTTGGTTTTCTTGTATGTTGTTACGAAGACATAGTGAAACTTCTTTGAAACAACAGACAAATTTTTATGTCTTGTCCATGTCTCCTGCTTTAACAGTTCTGGATTCTGGCTCTAGTCTGTATAAAATTTTTGCAGCAAATTCCACTGTCATTAATTTGTCTTCTGCTAAAATTCAACTTGCTCCTCTAGCTACTCCTATTCCTTAACGGAATACATTTTCTTCGTTTTTTGTAATGGTGTTGTGGACTCCTCGTCTTCTGAATCCAATCCACCCCTATTTTCTTTTGTGGGTAGGTTTTAGGGGTGCCACCGAGAGTTTTCACCTCCACTATAAAGAAACATATTACTAGCGATAATTTTTCGCATATTAAATTTTATCTTTGGTGGTATCCTTTTTAATTATCAAACTGATTTTGTAATTTTAGAAAAGTCGTTTGTCACTGTGATTGTTTTTCACCCCCGTAATTAAAAAGTTTGAAATTTTTGTATATAATGTGTTTTTACGTTACCACAAACTATTTTCATCGAAAAAAATAAACGTTTTCATCGTTCATTTGAAAGTTTCGAACTTTTCAGTAATTTTTTGTTCACTTGTAATCTTTCCTGCGAATCATCTTTGATCAATAACTAACGTAGTTACAAATATTTTGTAAACTAGAATGCATGAGTATAGGTCTATTTTTTTATCGCCTCTCGATTTCGCAGTTTCGACTCCATGTGCTCTAAGCATAACTAGATAGATAGGCACAGACTGTGCAGTTTCATAGTATCTGTACATCTCGATCGAATTATCTAATAAGTAATAGTAAACGTCCTGTCACACTTTTATATCAATTTATAGAATGACTCACATTTATAATAAATTTCTGTCAGAGGCTTGTCTTAAAGTCTGGGAAAAATGTCAGGGGAAATTGAAAAATTTGATTTTGTGTCAATCTTGTAAATTATTCAGACTGAAGTTACAGAATTTGGAAACCTGATAATGTTGAAACAATCCTGATTATTCTGGGATAAATTTTTGTCTGTGAGTTGAAAAATTTCATTTAAGATGAAGTGTGACTGCTGCAGGCAGAGGACGTTTGCTATTTTAATGGCCAATTGCATTTATTCAAATATGAAACTTGGGAGTATGACGTCTTTATTTAAAGCAAGGAGCTTATTATGCAGTCTTGAAGAAACAGTACCAGCTATTCAGTTTTATCAAAACTTTTCAAGGAAACTCGTAATTTGTTTTTTAAATTAGTCTCTTGATGGACTCATCTTTTGAATTGTGGCTTGTGTATTCTGTAATTATAGAAACATTTAATGCCGGATATTATATCTCCTTAATTCCTAGCACTTGAGATAATATTCAAAAGTCTTAAACCTTGTCTAATTGCTAATTTCTAATTGCTAATTTGAAAAATCTTTAAAATTCTTTTTCATTCTTATTTTGCTATCTCATATAGTTTGATACTATAGATTAGATTTTAAACTTACAAGATCCAAAATTTTTTGGTACACAGTAGTTGTCTACTTTCTCTAGAAAATTTTGGAACTTGTATTTATATTTTAGAAAAAAAATGTTTCATTTTTGTTTATCGTAACCGTTGCAAACTTCAGTCTCATTCTATAGTGCTCGATGCAAATCCTGATCTGTAATAAATCCCAGATTATAGCTGTTGGAATAATGGAGTTTAATTAAGATTCACGAGTGACCGGAATTAATGAGAGCGCTAATATCGGAAATGGTCATGGAAACGTGTTCACCGTCGAAAATGCATTGATCTAGCCAGAAAATTAGCAGGAAACCAACCATTAACATTCTGACATGAAATAGAGATGCTATTCGAAATGTAAACATATTGTTATTTACTGTTATGAAATGATAGCAAATTTTAGTACCACTGATTTAAAATTTGGCAATAGTATTGCGTCATAGAAAATTAAAATGCCGTCTGGTTTCATATTTGAATATAATGCATAATAACGATCAGTCATTTGAGAATAATGACTGTGATTTGTAAAATGATGCCAAAAATGTGAAAGTGGATTTTCATAATAGAAAAGAAAGTCGAGCCAAGGCCAGTCCGGTTTTACAATTGTTCAATTGTGATTCAGTAAAGAAGAAGCTTTAGAAGCAGGTTTTATAAGTTTTATTCTTCGAATTTAGTCTTCGAATTTGAGTAAATCACTGCCTTAAGTAGTGTAATTATTCGAGTTAAAAATCCAGCACAACATATCTGAAAATATCAGTTAAAAATTGATGTTCGTCATTTAGAAGAGCTGGTGTGAAGTGCCAATATCGAAAATTGATTTCGAGCAATGCAATATCGCATTCATGTGCAGAAATTGATTTTATGTCTCACTGGAGATTTGATAGCTATCTGAACGATAGAAATTTGTTTAATCAGGAAAACATTTACGGCTTTTTTACGATCTGTTGAATGGGCTTGGTTGACTTTCCGATCGTTGCTTCCCATCTCGGGTACGTCCCTTGTGAGTACCCGAAGCTGATTTTCAATTTCCTCGCGTTAATTAATAATTAGCATCTATGACCCTCGGAAAATCTCTTTGATATTAAATATTATGTACATACCTCTATACCTACAGCTAGGCCAGATTAAAATTATGTAAAAACAAGCTGATATTGTCGTTCAAAGCACGAAATTGTACCTTGTAATATGGAGACGTGTGCCTAATCAACGTGCATTAAAGTTGCTCCACACTTTTGGAGTTATATGATGACTTGATGAGTGCGTGAACACAATGTGAACTGAACAATTGGACAGACGAGTGGACTTGCCTATTTTAGTGTATTTGTATTTGTATATTGTATATACAGTGGACAATACTCTTATTCCATCCACAATAACGCAATTATTGTACACTGTTAAAAATATCTGTTACAATAATTGATATTGTAGTTTCAAGTGCTGGTATTGTTATTTTAATTCATAAAAATAATATTATGAATTAAAATTTGGCTTGTGAATGAAAAGTTTTGAACATTCAAATCAACGAATTTTTTATTGATTGTATTTTACAATAGACAGTTTAAAAATATTCATTTACATTACAAATAATTATGTATTAACTAACAATATGTATTAAAATTTGTAATATTGTTATTTTTAGGTGGAACAATATTTCTGGATAAAATAGAATTATTTGAAAAAAATATTTCGTTCATTAGAACGTTCAAAACTTCTGATATAATATTTGTCATTACATATTTTAAAGAAGTGATGCAATTTTAAATATTTTTAACAGTGTATGCATTCAGCTTTCCCTCTCTCCCTCTAATTTTGATTGGTGACATTTTTGCTTAGAGATTATAAACACATTTATATTTTAATTTAATTAACAGAAATGAAAATTTTTTAAAAGAATAACGGTTAAATAAGGTTTCTAAAAGAAATATAGAATGAAATATAATTACTAATTAGTAGATTTTTGCTGATGTGAACTAGCCGCTAATTTGTCACGAATTGAGATTAGAGAGTTTAAAAATAATCTACCAATGACGAGTTATCAATATCTGGTATTCCTACCATATACAGGATTATATAGAATTTCGATATTTGTGGAAATTTCTTCGAAAACTGTCAGCCATATCAGTGACAAACAGATACATTTCATTGTTCCATTAGTTTCTTTTGTTTAGACATTTATTTGAAACTTCTTAAAGCTTCAGAATGCTAAAGAAAAAGCCCATGAATTTTTACGAGCTTTAATTGCATTATAGGGCCATTAAAGACACATTAAACTCTCATTAAAGTTTGTCACTGATTGTCGCAATAAAGATTGACCTTGGATTTATTTTCGGCACCGATATCGAATTTTAGAAGATTTTTTCAATGTATTGAATATCTTGTTTCAAAACAAGAGAATATTGTATTCTAAAACTGAATTTCAATTGAAGGATTATTGTTAGAAGAACTGGTGTCTTGACACATTAAAACATGATTAATTAATTAATCAAGAACATTTGTTTTAAAAGTATTATCTATTGAAATTATATTTATGAGTATATATTTGAAATACATATAATATTTTGAAATGCCTTTGAGCTAATATCCCCTTTAAATCTATAAATAAATGTTTCACGATATCGCTCTCCTTCTAAAATGGTGCCAAAATAATTTATGAGTGTTTTAAGATCGACGAATGACGAATTTGCGCAAGTCGCTCGTCGATTTTGTATTAATATTGTCGAAGCTAACTATATAAAGAAAAAAGTGTATCATTTTTGACGTATGTACTGAAATGATTGTATCAGGAATTTTTTTTAAATATACTCTGTTACTCAGTGCAATTTTTTTCTGAGAGGAATTAAATGGAAAAGTATAAGATCCCTTTTTCAAAATTATCTTAAACATGTCCATATCAGAATAGAAACTTCAAACAGACTTATATGTGACTTCTATTAAAAGGAGATTCTACTTAGATTGTGGTAGTGTTTTACAATTTCGATTTGAAATTTCCAAAGCTGGAAATTCAGTTTCGAGTCCGATTAATAATACAAAATGATGTCATCGTATAAATTGACATAATTTAGAAGGATAATAAAAACTACGTTTATACCATAAATTTTTGCAACACAAACTGTTGTTTATCTAGATCACAGGACGATGTAGAACCGTAACTAGAGCACGGCACGATTTAGACTGCGATATGAAAAAAATTGTAAGATTCTTGTGTATATATATAGATCTTATCTTTTACTTTTATTTTCTCAATTATTCTCCTTGAAGTTTCTAGGTTTATTCGAAAAGTCAAACTTGATTGCATGCGCACTCAAAAAAAGTTCTGGTTAGAATTATTAACAGGAAAATATTGTTAGGGATTTTCACAAAGATTTATGAAATTATTTTTACCAACTTCTGATTTTTAATTAGAGAATACATCTAGCCTTTTTATTTTTTTAATTACTGCAATTTTAATTAATTTTTAACTTTTTAATTATGTGGTCCTGTTCCCACTTACATTAAAAGTTCAATAATTAATTAAAATAGCAATATTTAGAAATTTTTTAACCAGAAGCATTTAGTAACATTAACTAGAACTTTTTATTGAGTGTGAATATAGAAAATTCACTGAAAAACATAATTACTCTATATTGATCTCAATTATGTTATTCAAATTCCTTATTTGAGTTCAGAATAATTAATTAACATTGAGAGCAACGAAATACTTATAGGAAATTGAATAAGCATGATAATTATCTAAAAATTTGATTAGCTTTTTTTGGCTTGGAGTGCCGGAAGCTTTAATTGCAGCTCTGTTGCTCGGAGCATTAAATATTGAGGAAGGTCAAATGACTGTTTGCGTATGACTATCGAGGACCAGTAAATAATTGTAAATAAATACTCATATCGTTCGTACACATATAATTGTATCATGTATAATGGATAATGTATAATGTAATAATGTATAATGTATCCAGCATCGAATGTAAAGCTTATCGTATATATGGCATGTGTGAATCGAAAAAATTGGGCCAATTTGTCAATCTGGTTAAGTGACTTTCTTTAATGCATTTAACGACTATGTGAGTGTACAATGTACATAATTGCAATTAGCATTGCCTTGTATATTTACGTATCGATTTATTTTAATATGACTGCATTGTATTAATAATCGAGGGTATTGAGACAGGAATAGGTAGAAGTGTACGACTTTATGAGGAGCTGAATACAATTTTATGATGATACCTGAGACTATAAGATTCTTCTTTGCCTTCAACATCTGTATACTGTACCTGTATACTGTGTATTATTTCTTAAGCGAAATACAAAATAACTATCCGTCTAAAAAGGTTTTTTATTCTGAAAATTCGACTGTTTTTATTTTTATATTGAGCTGAAGTTTCAGACGTCTATACGATTTTTTTTCATCAAAGTATTCTGGAAAAAGCATATCCTATGATTTATGTTTAAATAAATATATTATTAAAAAAAAAATAATTTTTTCAGTAAGCTAGATTTTAAAGCTTCAGGGTGGCCACATGACAGGGAAGTCAGGGAAATGTCAGGAAAAAAAAATTTGTCAGGGAAAATAGAAATTGATATTTATGCTGTGTTATGTTTGTCATATTGCATATATAAATTTTATATTTTATTTAACAAATTTTAGAAACTTTCCAAAGATTTCAAGAGATTTTCAATAATTTTAAAAGGTTTTAGGAAGTTTCTAGAAATTTAAAGGTATTACAAAAGGTTGGTATAATATTTAAAAGATTTTCTGGAATTTTACAAAATTTCAAGAGATTTTTACGTATTTCAAAGGATTTAAAAGTTTTTCATGGAATTATAAAGGATTTTAAGAAACTTGAAAGAGTTTTCAGAAATTTAAAGGGATTATAAATATTCTCATGGAATTTTAAAGGATTTTAAAAGGCTTTTAAGAATTTTAAGAAATTTTGATTTTTTTAAAGTCATTTTAAGGGATTTAATTGAAATTTTAAAAAACCTCACCAGATTTTTATGATTTATGAAAGATTTTCTAAAATTTTATGGAATGTCAAGAGGTTTTCAAGAATTTTAAGAGATCTTTACGTATTTTTAGAGATTTTAAAGTTTTTCGTGGAATTCGTAAAAATTTTAAGAAATTTTGACATTTTAAAAATGTTTCTAAGAAATTTAAATATTCCTTGTGGAATTAAAAATAATTTCAAAAATAATTTTTGATTTTTAAAGGATTTTGTGAGGTTTATGTTTCCAAGAATTTTTATTTACAAATTTTAATGTATTTTAATTTGAAATGAGTTCGTGGAATTTTAAGATGTTTTTATGAATTTCAATGAATTTTAAGAAATTTCCAAGGTTGTTATTTGAGAGATTTTTACAAATTTTAAGTGATTTTGGAGAAATTTCAATAGTATTATTATTGAAAATTTGTACGCATTTTTAATACTTTTTTGTCACGGAAATTTGTCTGAAAGTCAAGGAAAAGTCAGGGAAATGTCAGGAAAATTGAATAATTGAATCTTGTGGCCACCCTGAGCTTGTTTTTAAAGGTTTGAAAAGAATTTTAAAAATTTCAAAGGTTTTAAACAAATCCAGTAATTTAAATGTTTTTAAAAAGTTCGAAAACAAAAATATCTTTAAAAAATATCTTAAAATGTCAGGAAATCTTTTGTAAAACCTTAAAATTCTACAAAAACCTTCAAATTCTCTTAAACTTATAACAATGGTTTTCAATTCATAAAATCAAAATCTTCTTGAAATTCCTTAAAATCGATATAAATCTCTTAAAATCTCGGGCAACGCCGCGTAAGTAATTAAATAGTAATTAAATACAAATTTTCAGTTTTGGAAACTTTAAACACTTTTGTTCGATAATTTTATTCCAATAAATGTAAAAAAAAAATCGCCAGATTAGACGTCTCAATCTTCAACCCAATTATTTTTACATTGACCTTCTCGTTAAAATTATAACTTTCAGTTTATTCATATCTCACAAATAAGCAACGGCAGATATTTGTAACCTTTGTATTTTGGGAATTATTTATGACGTTTCGTATTGATTTTATATACTCCGTCGAATATAGACTATTTAATTAATTACTTAAGGGTTATTCACGTTTATATTAATCAAAATTTCTCGTTATTTTAGTTTATATTGTTCTATTAATCTCGGCATAAAATCCACGTGATGAAATGAAGCGAAAATTAAATTTCAATTAGTTAATTATACGATTGCAATAGAAACTCCTTCCGAGAAATATCAGATTGAATATACTGAATCATTTTTATTTATTAAACTTGTCCCTTTAAACTTCAAATCAGCAGTAAAAACTACTTTTCTGGCATTATTCAATTAATGCAAAATGACATTTGCATGTATTAGGATTTCAAAGGAAAAATTTGATATAAAACTGTTTTTATGATGTACGCAAATTTTTAGAGAGCAGAGGCATTAAATATTAATTTGATATCCAATGTACAGAGTGGAATTCTGAAATAATTTTTCATACCTGTTAAAAAAAATATTGGCATGACTCACAGGGGAGGACTTTATTTTTATTGACTCGTGAGATATATTTTCAGTAGTCGTTTATTTGGGAACTCGAGGAGCGAACGAGTTGATAAGTGAAATTGACGATGTCAGTGACAGCAATTTGTATATAGACCTATATATTGCGTCAAATATAATTTTTATTTGACAGATATCGATATTATTGGCAAGTAAGCTCAGTAAATAAGCTTCTTCAGAAATAACGAGATTTAGAAAAAGCTATTTTGTATTTGTAGCGAAATTTAATTAAATTGTATGAAATTAAAATATTATGTAAATGGAATTCCAAAATTGGATTGGAAATTTAGGGGAATACGAAAATTTAAAAAATCCGGGAAAATCAACGAATTCTAGATATTATTTTGTTGCAGAAAGTACATTTCCAGTTTAAAAAACCTTTTCCAAATAAATAATAATCAATCAAAATATGTTTGACACTTGCAACTTTTGTTGTCTCTTCCCGGGCAGAAGGTTCGGATAGAAAGAAATGTATCCTTTTGAATCAATTTCATTCCGGAATTTATATCCGAAGCATACAGTTTCATTCCGATCTTATCCGAAGTCCGATCAAAGATTCCTATCCTAATCAATCCGAAGTCGATCTAAGGATTCCTATCCGATTTAATCCGAAATGAAAAAGAAGATTCTAATCCGACCTAATCCTAGGTCTATCCTCGATTTCTATCCGACTGAATCGGATGTCATCCAAAATTTCTATTCAACTGAATCCGAGGTTAAAGGAAGAATTTTAATCCGAATGAAACCGATCTAATCCGGATCGAAGCAAGGATTCCAATCTAAATCGAACCAATCCAAAAATTTCCGAACCATTCCGGAATTTGTGTCCGAAACAAACAGTTTCATTCCGATCTAACCCGAAGGATGTTTTTAATCCTTTTTAATCTGTGTCTCAACTCCAAATACAATCCGAATGAATCCGAAGATTACGTTTTAATAATTTTTAATCCGTGGCCCCTAATCCGAATGAATGCGAAATCTATCCGAATACACTTTTTAATTCGTACTTCCAATCCAAATGAATCCGAACACACTTTTCAATCCGTGCGTCTAATCCGATTGAATACAAAACTAAACCGATCTCACATTTCAATCCGAACGGTCAATCCAAATGAATCCGAGTCTTATCAAAAAAATTTTTCAATCCTTTTTAATCCTTTCCAATCCGTCAGTCTCTACAAAATTAAATCCGAATGAAACCAACTTTAAACCGAATGAATCCGATACCAAACCGAATGAATCCGATTCTAATCCGAACAAAGTTTCAGTCCTTTTCAATCCGATTTCCAATCCGAATAAATCCAAGAAAATTCCGAAATACTTTCAATCCGAACCAACAAAAATTTGAGTCTGAATTAATCCAATATTCAATCCGTAAACACTTCAATCCGTTATCCCAATCCGAATTAATCCGAATTAATCCGAAATCAATCCAAACAAATTTTAATCTTTTTCTATCCGTAGTTCTAAACTGAAGTTACCGTTCAATCCTTTTCAATCCGTGCTCTTAATCTTAATTAATCCAAAATCAATCCGAAATACTTTCCGTAGCTTTAATCCGAATGACTCCGAAATCAATCCGAACATATTTTTTATCCTTTCCAATCCGAATGAATCCGAAAAAGTTGTAACTATTCACTTAAAAATAAAATTTATATTTAAAAAAATGTAAGTGCAAATATGTCACTAAACAGCATCCTTCACTTTAGATTGGAATCCTTGCTTCGATCTCGGATTAGATCTGATTCATTCGGATTGAAATCCTTTCTTTGATTTCGGATTAGATCGGTTTCATTCGGATTAAAATTCTTCCTTTAACCTCGGATTCAGTCGGATAGAAATCGAGGATAGACCTCAGATTAGAAAATTAGATTAGGTCGAATTAGAATCCTCTTTTTCATTTGGAATTAAATCGGATAGGATTCCTTAGATCGACCTCGGATTGATTAGGATAGGAATCTTTCATCGGACTTTGGATTAGATCGGAATGAAACTGTTTGCTTCGGATACAAATTCCGAAATGAAACTGATTCAAAAGGATACATTTTTTTCTATCCGAACCTTCTGCCAGGGAAGTGAAGGATGCTGTTCAGTGACATATTTGCACTTAGATTTTTTTAAATATAAATTTTATTTTTAAGTGATTAGTCACAACTTTTTCAGCTTCATTCGGATTGGAAAGGAAAGAAAATAAGTTCGGATTGGTTTCGGATTCTTTCGGATTAAAGCTACGGATTAGAAAGGATTGAAAGTAGTTTGGATTGATTTTGGATTAATTAAGATTGAGAGTACGGATTGAAAAAAATTGAAAGGTAACTTCAGTTCAGAATACGGATAGAAAAGGATTAAAATTCGTTCGTATTGATTCGGATTGTGATAACGGATTGAAAAGTGTGTACGGATTGAATATCGGATTAATTCGGATTGAAATTTTTGTTGGTAACGGATTGAAAAGGATTGAAAGTATTTCGGAATTTTATCGGATTCATTCGGATTCAACTTTGTAGAGACTGACGGATTGGAAAGGATTAAAAAGGATTGAAAATTTTTTTTTGATAAGGCTCGGATTCATTTGGATTGACCGTTCGGATTGAAAAGTGTGTTCGGATTCATTTGGATTGGAAGTACGGATTAAAATGTATATTCGGATAGATTTCGCATTCATTCGGATTAGGGGCCACGGATTAAAAATTATTAAAACGTAATCTTCGGATTCATTCGGATTGAATTTGGAGTTGAGACTCAGATTAAAAAGGAGTTTTAAAAAGGATTGAAAACATTCTTCGATTAGATCGGAATGTAACTGTTTAGTTCGGACACAAATTCCGGAATGATTCGGAAATTTTCGGATTGGTTCGGAATGAATTTCAATCCGAACCTTCCGCCAGGGTTGAAATCTGTTAAATTATTTTCAAATCTTTTAAAAAGAAACTTTAAAATCCTGTCAAATTTTTTGAAATCTTATAAGAATACTAAAACTGTTTTGAATTCTTTAAACATTCCTAGAAACTCCTTAAAATCTTTTGAAACTTTGTGAACTTTCTTGAAAATAATTCTTGTGTATTTATTAAAAATGCCTTGAAATTCTTTAAAATCATAAAAAAGAATTCGTAGACACAAAATTTACTAGACATAGAAGCATTGAAGAAGCATTAAGAACGAAACAATCTAATTAAATATTTGTATTTTGATCCTAAATTATTTTAGACATTTACAGCAGAGCAATCGTCCATAAATCTAAAAAAACAATTATAAACATAGTAATAACAGGTTTAGATCAGGCCCGCCCCCCAGGTAGTTAATTATATAAAAAAAAGGTTGGATTGGGTCATAAGTCATAGAAATGGCACCGGCTAATCGGAATGTTTCTGAATCTTCTGATGGTCCAAATCCTGCCTTTCTTTTAATCTTGACATGTTTGTTTCTGGCGCATAAGTATTCAAAATAGATATCTATATCTTTAGAGAAAAAATGAGGTTGGAGATATATTAAAAATTGTAAATATATATATAGTCATCATACGTAGATAAGTGACATTAGCTTGGACACTTTGCTTGTTTCATTGTAGAATTGCAGTAAGATATCGATTGAAGAAAGGGAGAGAAAGGGAGAAAGAAAGAATGCCACGAAGAGCAGTTGGCCCTGTAATTATGGATAAACTGAGTGCTAGAGGGGTATCGTGTAGGACCCTATAATTTTAGTGGGACCGCCCCTTGTTTGCTTGTATAATTACCCGTGCCCTCCTCTGAATGGGCCCGATGGACCCAAGACCAATCCATCCATCCATTCGTTCGACATTTCGTTCCTTCTTCTTCTTCCTTCGGCCATAATATGCCGAAACATACTTATATACGTGCACTTGCCGCATGCCATTGAAATCCGTATATATAACCATCGCCTCCAGCTCTCCGATTCGACAAACAATTTCCCGGGATTGACATAATTGGCTTATTTGCCAATAGTCCTTCCTCCCATCGATACGCATGATGGATTTCATTGATTTGATTTGATACTTATGAAATTCGGCTACAAAGTTGCACTTTTCATTTTTATTACACGGGAAAAACTCTATGGTTGTGACAATCACAGAAATAGTAAAACATCGTACAGCATGGTTGCTAAAAACATCAAATAATCACAGTAATAAATCATCGGTGTGTCGTACTATATTAACATAGTTCCTCCCATCGATTTTTTTAAATAGGAAGTTCAATCAATAGACAAAAAAAATAGGACCCGAATAATCGAGTGCGTCTTTGTGATTTTTAAAACATTTTGCACGATTCCATATTTCTAATAATGTTAGGCAATTTTAAGAAATATTTGATTTTTAAAAGATTTTAGGAAATTTTTAATAATTTCAGGGCATTTTATGAGATTTCTAATAATTTCAATGTATTTTAAAGAATTTAAAGGTATTTTAACTGTTATTATAAAATTTAAAAGAATTCAAAAGGTTTTAATGATTTTCACAAGACAATATTTTTTTGCCTTTCAAAATATTTTATGGGATTTAAAGGATTTCAAAATTTGTAAGGGAATCTTGTGGAATTTCTAGGAATTTTAAGAGAATTCAAGAAGTTTTAATAAATTTTAAAAGATTTTGGCATTTTTCAGGATTTTATTAAATTTTATGCAATTTCTAATAATTGTAAGAGATTACGAGATTTTTATGAATCAAAATATTTAATGAGATTTAAAGAATTTTAAGTAAGGGAATTTTATTGAGGTACTGCAAAAGTTTTTTTTATGATTTTAAAAACATTTTGTACAATTCCATATTTCTAATAATTTTAGTGAATATAAAGGTCTTCGTGAAATTTGAAAATATTGAAAAAGATTTTTGGGATTTTAAGAGATGATGAATTTTAAAAGATTTTAAGGGATTTTAATTGTTCTCATGGAATTTCCAGAAATTTTAAGAGAATTCAAGAAGTTTTAATGATTTTTAAAAGAACTTGGCATTTTTAAGGGTTTTATTAAATTTTATGAAGCTTCTAATAATTTTAAGGGATTTTACGAGATTTTTATGGGATTTAAAGAACTTAAAAATTTTTACGGGAAATTTATTGAGGTATTTCAAAAGTCTTTTTTATGATTTTTAAAACATTTTGTACAATTCCATACTTCTAATAATTTTAGGCAATTTTAAGAAATATTGGATTTTTAAAAGATTTTAGGAAATTTTATGAGATTTCTAATAATTTCAATGTATTTTAAAGAATTTAAAGGTATTTCAACTATTATTATAAAATTTAAAAGAATTCTAAGGAGTTTCTGAAAATTTTAAGAGATTTACACGAGTTTTAAGCAATTTCGAAGGTTTTTGTGAAATTTTAAGAAGTTTGAGAATTTTAAAGGATTTTAATTGTTCTCATGGAATTTCCAGGAATTTTAAGATAATTCAAAAGGTTTTAATGATTTTTACAAGACAAGCTTTTTATGCCTTTCAAAATATTTTATGGAATTTAAAGGATTTCAAAATTTGTAAGGGAATCTTTTGGAATTTCAAAGAACTTCAAAGTTTTAAAAGGTTAAAAGAATTTTAAAAGAATTTTAAGGGATTTTAAATGTTGTAATAGAATTTCCAAGAATTTTAGGACAATTAAGAGATTTTAATGAGTTTTGAAACACTTTATTGGTATTTTTCAGGATTTTATTAAATTTTATGACATTTCTAATACTTTTAAGGGATATCAAGATATTTTTCCGATTTTTAAAAGATTTTATGTAATTTTTCAGAATTTTATATAAACTGACGAAATTTTTAATACTTTCTTTTTTTAATTTAAAATAAGACCCGAATAATCGAGTGCGTCTTTGTGATTTTTAAAACATTTTGCACGACTCCATATTTCTAATAGTTTTAGGCAATTTTAAGAAATATTTGATTTTTAAAAGATTTTAGGAAATTTTATGAGATTTCTAATAATTTCAATGTATTTTAAAGAATTTAAAGGTATTTTAACTATTATTATAAAATTAAAAAGAATTCTAAGGAGTTTCTGAAAATTTTAAGAGATTTCCACGAGTTTTAAGCAATTTCAAAGGTTTTCGTGAAATTTTAAGATGTTTGAGAATTTGTGGAATTTCGAGGAACTTCAAAGTTTAATAATAGAATTTCCAAGAATTTTAGGACAATTAAGAGATTTTAATGAGTTTTAAAACACTTTATTGGCATTTTTCAGGATTTTATTAAATTTTATGACATTTCTAATACTTTTAAGGGATATCAAGAAATTTTTCTGATTTTTAAAAGATTTTATGTAATTTTTCAGAATTTTGTGGAAACTGACGAAATTTTTAATACTTTTTTTTTTTTAAATTTAAAATAAGACCCGAAAAATCGAGTGCGTTTTTGTTTTTAACCAAATATTTAATTTCAATCTTTGATTCTATGAAGCAAGTGTTCTTGTTTGCCTGATTTTGAAAACTGAAAGTATACTTTTAGATTTCTAAAAATGTGAGAAAGTGGACTTAAGAATTTTTAGCGGCACACCTCAATTAGTGTAGTACACATTTCTTCAATTAGTATTATATACACAGTTCTCATTACTTATTTACTTTTGCCATCTTCTTTTTCTTTCTTTGCCAGGCGGAATGTTAATTTGCGCAGGGTTTTGTGCGATTTTCACATGCTTCGTAATTGAAAATTGACATGGTTAATGCGTACTAAAGAATCGTCTTAAGAGGGGTGTCATTAAGTTCAGTTTTTTTAAATTCTTTATTTCTTGATGTTACAGAGGCAAATGTGTCTTACCAGTTACTTTCACAGTTCATTTTTATCTGTATATTTTCGCTGGATTTAAAAAATGATAAACATGATGTGCTTTTAGAAAAAAACATGTGCTTTTTAGAATTCCATTGTTTAAGTTTATCTCTGCTATTTTGTTTTTCCATTAGTGGTCTGGCCGGTTACAATGCTTTATTGTCCTTACGGAATTTTTCATTCCTCCTTCTTTCTATCGCGATTTTCGACTCGTCCTATACTTTTTCACTAACGGGCCCTTTTCAGAGTGGAAGATACGTATATACATATGTATAAAAGGATCAGCCGCGGGCGGAGACTTGCCTAAAAACCAGTTTAGTAGCCTTGTCCAAATATGGTTTGTCCGATATTGCGCGCAACATGATATTCCATATTAGGTCCTTATTCCCTGTAATCCTTTTTGCAAATATATACTTATTACGGGTCATGATCCGCAATTCGCATCTATTCAACACGAGTTCTTAATGTCGTAACCATAAACGAAATCAATTTATATATATATATATATATATAACTAGCAATTTTGATCCGCGCGATTAGTTTTTCGTTTTCGCACACTTTTTGATAGTATAAAAAATAATTGAGAAATTGATAATTTTTAAAATCTCTTAAATAATTTCAGAAATCTCCACAAGTTTCGTAAAGGTCTTTAAAATCCCTTTATTTACCTTTTTATAAACTTGGGAAATGAGATTTTATTGCGAGCAGAACGTTTACTGAAATGATGTTAGAAGAATTAGAACATAGTTAGGAATTTACTCGGAAATGCAGAAATCTAATCAGAAATTTTTACCTCGGCAAATTATGCTATATGCGGATGCACATTACCCAAGAAAATACATATAGGACAATTTAAAGTTATTTAAAGTATATACAGAAATATGAATTCGTTTGAAAGACCGACACCCTAGTTATTGACAGTCTACAAGTAAAATTACAGTTATTATTCAAATTCCAATTAGATTCTAATTCGAAATCTGAAATTACATCAGTTTTGCAAGATTCTCATTATAATTTTGATGGAGGAAGGGCGCTGAGAACTTAATGTTCTAAATGACTGATCCCAGATTGATCAATTTCGCAAGACTAATGAGCGGAGATATTATATACTCGCGATCGCTGATTCGCTTCGCAAAATCGATTTTGTACATATATCTCGTCTCTGGTTATATGCACAAGTAAAGAGTATCGATTTACTTTCACTACAATGCAACCACGAAGCATTTAACGATAATTTCTGCAGTCAGCCTTCAGGATCTTTAAATCACGACGAAGATTCCTGTGACATTCTGAAGTGCATAGGGTAAAGGTGGCCATAATGTTACGGCCCGTCTACTGTACCCTGCAAAGCGTGGAACACAATGTACGGAATTTATAGTGCATCTGGCATGTGTAATTCATTATGCATGCGCCTGCAGGTTTTGATGCAATATTTTTTGACAAATTGGCCGAGAGAAATTCGTTTTTCGAAAGTAACTTTGGATTATTTTTCTTATGTATATAATACATAATTGGAGATTGAATTATTGAAGATTGCGGTATGAAGATTTATAATGTTGTCAGGCACTCTTATAAGGAGCACTATTGATGGCCAATATGAATACATATAATAAATCGAACGCATTTTTGTATTGATTGTATTTTAAACTATAAACAGTGTTAAAACATTAATTCATTTGCATTAATGTTAATATTTTCTATGGCGGAAGGTTCGGATAGAAACAATGTATCCTTTTGAATCAATTTCATTCCGGAATTTGTAGCCGAAGCAAACAGTTTCATTCCGATCTAATCCGCAGTCCAATAAAAGATTCCTATCCTAATCAATCCGAGGTCGATCTAAGGATTCCTATCCGATTTAATCGGAAATGAAAAAGAGGATTCTAATCCGACCTAATCAGAGCTCTATCCTCGATTTTTATCCGACTGAATCCGAAGTTATACAAAATTTCTATCCGATTGAATCCGAGGTTTAGGGAAGGATTTCAGTCCGAATGAATAGGATTTAATCCGAAATCGAAGCAAGGATTCCAATCTAAAGTGAAGGATGCTGTTTAGTGACATATTTGCACTTACATTATTTTAAATATAAATTTTATTTTTAAGTGATTAGTCACAACATTTTCGGATTCATTCGGATTAGAAAGGATAGAAAATAAATTCGGATTGGTGTCGGATTCATTCGGATTGAAGCTATGGACTAGAAAGGATTGAATGTAGTTCGAATTGATGTCGGATTAATTAGGCTTGAGGGCACGGATTGAAAAGGATTGAGCGGTAATTTCAGTTTAGAACTACCCGATGGAAAAGGATTAAAATTCGTTCGGATTGATTCGGATTGGGATAGCGGATTGAAAAGTGTGTACGGATTGAATATCGGATTAATTCGGACTGAAATTTTTGTTGGTTACGGATTGAAAAGGATTGAAAGTATTTCGGAATTTTCTGGGATTCATTCGGATTGGAAATCGGATTGAAAAGGATTGAAACTTTGTTCGGATTAGAATTGGATTCATTCGGTTTGGCATCGGATTCAATCGGATTCATTCGGTTTAAAGTTGGATTCATTCGTACGGATTCAAAAGTGTTCGGATTCATTTGGATTGGAAGCACGAATTAAAAAGTGTATTCGGATAGATTTCGGATTTATTCGGATTAGGGGCCACGGATTAGAAATGATTAAAATGTAAGCTTCGGATTCATTCGGATTGAATTTGGAGTTGAGACACAGATTAAAAAGGATTAAAGAGGATTAAATACATCCCTCGGATTAGATCGGAATGAAACTGTTTGGTTCGGACACAAATTCCGGAATGATTCGGAAAATTTCGGATTGGTTCGGAATGAATTTCAATCCGAACCTTCCGCCACGGTAATCAATTTCGAAGGTTTTTGTGAGATTTTTAGAGATATAAAAAGGTTTTAGGGTTTTAAGAGATTTTGAATCTTATAGTGGAATTTCGAAATTTCAAAAGGTTTTTGAGATTTTAAAAATATTTTAAGGAATTTTAAACGTTCTTATGAAATTTCTAGAAATTTTAAGAAAATTCAAGAGGTTTTACTGAATTTTAAAATATTTTGGCATTTTTCAGGATTTTATTAAATTTTATGCAATTTCTAATAATTTTAAGAGATTACGAGATTTTTATTAATCAAAATATTTAATGATATTTAAAGAATTTTAAGTAAGGGAATTTTATTGAGGTATTGTATAATTTTGGATGGTTTTGCCTGAAATGGTTCAACCACCTAGTTATGAATTTTAGGCAATAGCAATTTCTTATTTGCACACAAGACACGAATTAAAACACTAGATTCACGATTATTTGAAATTAAGATGATAGGAAAATAATTGAATGAAAAGCACAGATTTTAGGGAAAAAGCCTCGAAGGCATAAAAAACCCTTTTATTGAAATTGAATGTGATTATATGAATTTCTCGCGTAATGAGTCATAGGACCCATGTACACTTGCTCGCGTAGCAATCTACAAAGGTGAATTCTATGTAGAATTCACCACGAGGGTTTGCTACACTTTAGAGATATGATAACTAAAACTTTAACACAAAAACGAGACGCGAGAATCGGCGTTGGCATCACACACGTGGTTGTTTGATTTTATATGATTTTGTTGATCCGACGAGGGATCTCCGATCGAACAGAGTCGAACGGTTTCCGAACTCTAGGTG
>UCOH01011696.1:0-13870 GCA_900474275.1 Synergus japonicus | reverse complement strand
GCGTTAGAATTCTGTGGCAAGGGAGCGTTTCGGAAATCAACAATGCTTTGTGGCAACAATGCACAAACAAATGATTCCAATGTTCTATCTGTAATTACTGGGGGCACAGGGCTCTCTGACTCTGATTGCTAAATAAACACATTTCTACAACTTCGATTGACCCGGAACATACTACCCGGTCACTTCCACTTCACCTGCTAAATTGGGTTTTCGAGAATGCGATCGGAAATCGCCGGGAAATTAGTTTACGAGGAAAACAAAACTTGTTTCCATTTTCCATCAACGAAACGTTTTAGAATCTGCAAAGTTTCCGAAATTGCCGTAACTTTCGTCGTTAGGGGGTTGATGGCAATTTAATTATAATTAGGTTGATTTCAAATGAATAGTTAATTTATCTTCGGATTTGCAATTATTTATCCTGTAAAATAACTTTCTTAAGTTGTATTTAAAAGACAGTATTGAAGGATAACGATTCATAGTAGTAATGGTCGATATTAGTCAGACAGGTGGCGATAATTTAGACAAAAGGGAATTTAGAAAAGCCTAGTAGGCGTATTCAATGGGTGTACCTAGTAGGTGTTATGAAATGGGCGTGTCTAGTGGGCGTTCCCACTGGGCGTTACTAATCATTATATGAAGTTCTTATTATCATTAGAGATTGCATGTGGGCGTGTCTGGTAGGTGTTTCCAATTAACTTTACGAGTGGGCGTGTCCATAAGTTTGATCGGTAAAATTTACGAAATGGTCGTTCCCAATAAGTTTTTCAGCGGATTTTACGAAGTAACCATATCCAATGAGTTTATCCAGTGAGAGTTGCAAATTAGAATATCATGTTGTTATAGTCAATAAGTGTTCTAGGTGGGCGTGTCAAGTGGGAGTTGCCGTTGGGCATCTTTAATAGGCGTGTTCGTTGAGAGTTCAGAGTTGGCATGTCCCATAAAAATCGCTAATGAGATTATTCAGTTGGTATTGTTAGTATAGATGTCAAAGGGCGTTCCCAATGTGTGTCAACTATGGGCGCGGTCAGTAGGTGTTACTAAAGTGGATGTGGTCAAGTGAATATTTTTAAATGTGGGAAACACGAGGAAGACATTAATAAGTCTCGATAACAAATGAAATTCTTAAAACTCGCTTACAAATAGAGGGTTGGGATTGTCAATGGGCGTGTCTAGTGGGTGTTATCAGTGGGCGTATTTAATAGGCGTTTTTATAAAGAGTTTAGAGTTGGCATGTCCAGTGGAAATCGCTAATGAGATATTTCAGTTGGTATTTTTAGTATAGGTGTCAAAGGGCGTTCCCAATGTGTGTTGACAATGGGCGTGGCCAGTGAGTGTTGCTAACAAAATTATAATGTTTATACAATTACAAAGGATTGTCAGTGGCTGTGACCAAGTGGGTGTGGTCGAGTATTTGTTGGCAAATATGGGAAATACGAGGAAGACATTAATAAGTCTCGATAACAAATGAAATTCTTAAAACTCGCTTACAAATAGAGGGTTGGGATTGTCAATGGGCGTGTCTAGTGGGTGTTATCAGTGGGCGTATTTAATAGGCGTTTTTATAAAGAGTTTAGAGTTGGCATGTCCAGTGGAAATCGCTAATGAGATATTTCAGTTGGTATTTTTAGTATAGGTGTCAAAGGGCGTTCCCAATGTGTGTTGACAATGGGCGTGGCCAGTGAGTGTTGCTAACAAAATTATAATGTTTATACAATTACAAAGGATTGTCAGTGGCTGTGACCAAGTGGGTGTGGTCGAGTATTTGTTGGCAAATATGGGAAATACGAGGAAGACATTAATAAGTCTCGATAACAAATGAAATTCTTAAAACTCGCTTACAAATAGAGGGTTGGGATTGTCAATGGGCGTGTCTAGTGGGTGTTATCAGTGGGCGTATTTAATAGGCGTTTTTATAAAGAGTTTAGAGTTGGCATGTCCAGTGGAAATCGCTAATGAGATATTTCAGTTGGTATTTTTAGTATAGGTGTCAAAGGGCGTTCCCAATGTGTGTTGACAATGGGCGTGGCCAGTGAGTGTTGCTAACAAAATTATAATGTTTATACAATTACAAAGGATTGTCAGTGGCTGTGACCAAGTGGGTGTGGTCGAGTATTTGTTGGCAAATATGGGAAATACGAGGAAGACATTAATAAGTCTCGATAACAAATGAAATTCTTAAAACTCGCTTACAAATAGAGGGTTGGGATTGTCAATGGGCGTGTCTAGTGGGTGTTATCAGTGGGCGTATTTAATAGGCGTTTTTATAAAGAGTTTAGAGTTGGCATGTCCAGTGGAAATCGCTAATGAGATATTTCAGTTGGTATTTTTAGTATAGGTGTCAAAGGGCGTTCCCAATGTGTGTTGACAATGGGCGTGGCCAGTGAGTGTTGCTAACAAAATTATAATGTTTATACA
Source organism: Synergus japonicus (assembly GCA_900474275.1). Classification (NCBI taxonomy): domain Eukaryota; kingdom Metazoa; phylum Arthropoda; class Insecta; order Hymenoptera; family Cynipidae; genus Synergus; species Synergus japonicus. Next base: position 11,455 of record UCOH01011696.1, on the reverse strand, counting down.
ATTACAAAGGATTGTCAGTGGCTGTGACCAAGTGGGTGTGGTCGAGTATTTGTTGGCAAATATGGGAAATACGAGGAAGACATTAATAAGTCTCGATAACAAATGAAATTCTTAAAACTCGCTTACAAATAGAGGGTTGGGATTGTCAATGGGCGTGTCTAGTGGGTGTTATCAGTGGGCGTATTTAATAGGCGTTTTTATAAAGAGTTTAGAGTTGGCATGTCCAGTGGAAATCGCTAATGAGATATTTCAGTTGGTATTTTTAGTATAGGTGTCAAAGGGCGTTCCCAATGTGTGTTGACAATGGGCGTGGCCAGTGAGTGTTGCTAACAAAATTATAATGTTTATACAATTACAAAGGATTGTCAGTGGCTGTGACCAAGTGGGTGTGGTCGAGTATTTGTTGGCAAATATGGGAAATACGAGGAAGACATTAATAAGTCTCGATAACAAATGAAATTTTTAAAGCTCGCTTGCAAATGTTGGATTCGTGCGATGAAAATTTCGCGATGTATTTTCAAGTCGGTGACAATTTAACGGATCCGTTTAATACCATTTTCGTTCCAGCTTGCGGATCCAATTTTCTTGGTTGCTACTCGCGTTTTCAAGGCGTCTACAGAATCTACCTCGTCTACTCTAGAATGAAAGGTTTAATTTGTCTATTCTCAGATATTTTTGTTTCATTGATTGCGAAAAGCTAAAACAAAATTCTTTTGAAGCATTTGTTCCATAATTTTTCATTCATATTTTCTTCTGCATGCTTTATTCTATTTTTTCTTCTCTAAAAGACAAAAATATCAACCTCTATTATAATATTGATTTTATTGGTACAGTTTCATTTTGAAAGAAGAAAACTACTTTCACGGAACTCGGAAAAGTTCGCTTACTCTCATTTACAGAAGATACGTGAGAATCGGTAAAACCGTAGCCTGTGGGCAAAGGAAGAGACTTTTCCATTGAAATGCTACTCCATTCGACTCGCACTCTTCCCGTACAAGGGTATTTCTATAAATATATTGGCAGCACGAGTCTGGGAGCAGTTTCAATCCAGCAGGACTCACCACAGGCGAAAAAAGGTGTATGAGGACGAAAAAGATCGCAGTGGGAATAAAAACGACTGCTGAATGATTCCCGACATACATTGCGAGGTTCCATAATATCCGATAGAAAAAAAAGTGGGTAACCGCATCATCCAGGCATAATCACGTCGTTCAGAAGGATTTTTATTTTCATGACTGTTGTGTTTCCTTAAGCTTTTTTATTTTATACACGAAAGTGTAAATTCGGAATTAAAGCTCCACTCGCTCGAAAAATAAATGCTCAACAATGGTATTAATCCCCAGGCAGCTGGCAATGGTGGGATAAAAATGGTTGATCTCCAGTCTCGTAATGAACAAAAGCAGGATACAAAAACTCTCGAAACTTGGGATTACCCTGTAATTCCACTCCACTTTACAGGATCGAATAACGAGATAATACAGGTTTACATGCTATTCACCTCTTTGGATAAAAAGCAGATAACACGCTTAGAGCCAGTATTGAAAATCGTTAAAGCCTCTTCTCCAGTGCCCGTGGAGCAAAAAGATCTGATAAATATTCTAAACTCTGCCCAACTTGCATCAAAAAGCAAGCTTTTTACTAACCCTGAAGACCATCAATCTATACCCCCGTTTGCTACTCTAACCCAGAGCTCAGACAACGCGGAATACGTTACAATCTTGAATTTTTTACTCTTTCTTTTATACCCATCTTCAGCGAGACGCAAGTCTCTTCTACAGGCGCAAAATAAATAAATAAAACGCTGAGAAGGAAATTAAATGTTTAAAAATAAACGAATTTACAAAACTGCAGTAAAAAATTCAAAAATTATAAAAAATTAACTTAAAAAATCGAGTGGGCGTATTCAAGGGGCGTGCCCAGTGAGTGTATTAAATGGGCGTGTTCAGTAGGCGTTGCTAGTGGGCGTAACCAATGTGTAACGCCCACTGGTAATGATAATGCATTGATAATGATATTATCCATTTTTTATAGCTCATTGGTACTAGTCAATAGGCATGTAAAGTGGGTGTTTTCAGTGGGCGTATAAAATAGACGTGTTTATTCAGCTTCAGAGTGGGCGTGTCCATAAGGAACCACTGATGACATTATTTAGTTGGTATTGTTAACTAGGGGTTCAATGGGCGTGTCCAGTGGAGTGTTGTTAAGCAGGTTCTCCAGTTTATAAAGTAAGAAGGAGTTATCTATTGGTATGGTCAAGAGGGTGTGGTCAAGTGGGTGTGGTTAAATTGGAGTAATAGAGTGGATGTGGTTAAGTAGGTGTGGCCAGATGTATGTGTTTAAATGGGCGTTATCAGGTGGGCGTAGTAAAGTGGGTGTTGTCATTGGTTGTTATGGATGAGCATGTCTAGTGGGCGGGTTCAATGGGCGTACCTTACTTTAAAATACTTTCTGTCCATATAATTTTCAAATAAAAATTTGTTTCACTTGAGAAGAGAGATGATGTCGACAGGGGCGTAAGGGATGATGTTTTCCAGATGTCTTCTTAAATCCCGAGTCTTCTTTCGACCCCTAAACCTAAGTGGGGTCATTACGTACCGGAAGGACGTTTAATCTACTAGGCTCAAGCTTTTCAACACTTTCTACGAGGGGACAATGTCTAGGTGTGAGAAACTCCCGGAAAGCTTGCAGCCGCACTTGGTGAGATTTCGTCGCCTCATTTTCCCTCCCATAAGCCCTGTCCCTCGTTCTGCTGCTCTTCGCTCAAATGCTACACTTTAACCTCTTCCTGCTATACGGGTGTTTACGATGATGTCGTCAAGCTCAGCTTGATCCCTCTTAAACTAACAGTCGGTCGAGATGTAAAAAACCGAATACGAATACTTTCTATTCAAGTGCGAATCCCCGGAAGTGAAGGGAGTGAGTAGAGGAAGGAAGGAAATCGCAAGAAATAAAGTAAAGTGTGTTCGTAGTGTAATAACAGTTGATTAGGAATCAAAGTTTATTATCCTCACAAATCGTATTGTGCAGAAGCAAGGGTTCGAATCCTGATAGCTTTTCTTACTTCTTTCGTGCTTTTTTTTTTTTACTTTCTGACCTTTTTACAATATAGGGATCAAAAAAAGAAAATATTTCCCTAGTTTGAATAAATTTCCTGCTTTGCTTAACTCTTTAATTCCCTTGCAGTCCTGAAATAAATTATTTTGACTGGTACGAAAGACTATTCGCAGCAGATGCTTGTTGAACAATTTCCCTCGTAAAAGCTTTTTCCGCCCCTCCTACTTCGTGTTTAACTTTAGTGCCTTTCTTTACTGTCCACCTGTTAACGGCACCATTCACGAGCAGTTATGTCAGCCAGAAAATGAGATCGCCTTTAAGGGAATTGAGTCGTTTCTAAAATGAGCTCGTTGCATATTTTCAGAAAAAACAATATCTCATGAGGTCCAATTAAGTTCCAAATTATCCTCAGAAAGTGGTTATGAAAATATAACCTGGCTTATATAAGTAGATTAAAAAAGTTGTCGGAATAAATCTGCCAGGAAGACTCATTAAATTTTAGTGTTATACCAAAATTCTTGATTAAACTATTTTCATCTTCAAATAGCAAAAAAATTGAGTTTGAAAGAATAGGATCTAGATAGAGGGTAATTCGGTCTCAATGTGGATTTTTTTTAGACACGAGTCCAGTTACGGTTTCACTTGTGGCTGAATTGTTCGGGTTATCCACGAAAATCACGCCAATTCTGTAGTTCTCACGTCGAGAGAGAACGGCCTACAAATACCCTCGTGAAAATGTTCATCGGAATTCACTAACCACAGCCACTCGCGTGGGAGACCCGAAATTCCGAGTCACCTTATTTACTACGGGCGCCCTTCACTTCTTTAAATATTTTCGCAATAAATCAGATCTTTTGTGATGAGGACAGAGGAATTTTGTATTATATTATTTAAAAACTGACTCTGTTTACATTTTAAGGCTGATTTTTTCCAACGAATTGATTGATTCCTAGTTTTCCTTCGATTAATCTTCCCTCTAATCTGCTTCTTCAAGGCTAAACCCAAAAAATATGATCCCCTATAATCTGCAAGGACTTGATTTTTTTCTGAATCATCCATTTAATGATACTATCGTTTCTGAGATCAACGATGGCGCATGTCTTTGCATTAATCGAGACACAGGGAAACGACACTGACATCAAAGATGAAAAAAAAAAAAATAACGAACGAAGAGATTTCAGATTCATCGGAATTCATGATTAGATCCGACCGTTCGACTCTGTTGATGAGACGAGAAGGTTTTCTGCAAAAACGTGGATCTGGGAAGGCCCTTTGATTGGAAACGGGAGAATCGAAGATCGGGTAAAAGTCAGGTTCAGTTAGTTTCTGTCACGTTCTCTATGAAATTGAATTCATTATTTGAGACTCTGGAGGAATCGGAGTCCTATTTTTTTTAGAAGTCGTAGTTTTTATTATGATTTTATTTTGATGTAATATATAAACATTGTATTCAGTTCCTGTGAAGATAAGAATTTTGTGAACAACTATATTTGAGTGATTTTGTCGTTGGAAATAAAATGGTTAGGGGTAAATAATCGTAGAGACCATTTTGGGGCAATTTTTGGCAATTTGGAGTGAGGATAAAATGGTCATGGTTATCATTCTAGGGAAATTTGAATCGTGGTAAATAGCCATGGTTATCCCTTCGAGAACTTCAGTTTTTGGGAAATAATTAGAGTTACCTTTTTAATGTAATTTTTGGTAATTTAGAGAGGGGGCGAAGTTGTCATGGTTATCATTCTAGGGAAATTTGGAGCAGCGGTAAATAGTCATGGAGGCACTTATTTTTATAGACAATTTGCAGTGGGAGGAAATAGTTATGCTTACCACTTTGAAACACTTTAAAATAGAGAGGAAATGGTCATGGTTACCACTTTGGATCACTTTGTGGCAATTTGAAGTAGGGGAAATAGTCATGGTTACGCTTTTGACACACTTTGGAATAGGGGGAAGTGGTCATGGTTTTCGACTGTAAATTAGGGGTAAAAATCGTTGTAATCTCTTTGGGATTCTTTAGGAGGAGGGAAATGATTATGGTTATCACTTTGGGACACTTTATGGCAACTGGGAGTGGAGGGAAACAATCATGGTTACCTTTTTGGTACTTTTTTAAATACGTCTAAACGGTTATGGTTATCACTCTGGCGCACCTTGTAGTAGGGATAAAATGGTTATGGTTACCACTTTGGGGTTCTTTGAATGGAGGGAAATGGCTATGGTTATCACTATGGGATACTTTATGACAACTGGAAGTGGAGGGAAATAGTCGTGGTTACCATTTTAGTATACTTTTAAATAGAGATAAGAGTTTATGGGTTTCAATCTGCATCACCGTGCAGTAGGGGTATAATGATATGGTTATCACTTTGGGGTTCTTCGGATGAAGGGAAATGGCGGTGGTCACCACTTTTGGGACACTTAAAGATAGGTGGAAATGGTCAGGGTCATCACTCATCAGCATTATGCAATATTGGGGTAAATGATCGTTGTGACCACTTTAAGGATCATCAGATGGAGGTAAATGTTCATGGTTATCACTTTGGGACACTTTATGGGTACTGGACGTGGAGGGAAACAATCATGGTTACCATTTTGGTACTTTTATAAATACGTCTAAACGGTTATGGTTATCACTCTGGCGCACCTTGTAGTAGGGATAAAATGGCTATGGTTACCACTTTGGGGTTCTTCGGATGAAGGGAAATGGCTATGGTTATCACTTTTGGGTCACTTTAAAATAGTTATTACTTCTCGATGTGGGGTAAATAATCTTGGTGACAACTTTGAAAACTCTTCAGGTGGAGGGAAATTATCATGGTTATCACTTTGGGACACTTTATGGCAACTGGGAGTGGAGGGAAACAATCATGGTTACCATTTTGGTACTTTTTTAAATACGTCTAAACGGTTATGGTTATCACTCTAGCGCACCTTGTAGTAGGGATAAAATGTCATGGTCACCACTTTGGGGATCTTTGTTTTGAGGAAATAGCCATGGTTATAATCACGGCGAAACTTGGATTGGAAGTAAAAGATCAGATTCATCAATTTGAAATACTCTGATGTGGAGAACTGCAACATAATCATCATTTTTCAAAACCTTAGAGTTGGTATAAATCCTCATCTAGAAGCTAATGATCATGAAGCTACTGACACCTTCCAATTTACTTTTAAAATAACCTACTGAAACAAGTTGAAAGTAATTCATCCCTCGTCATCATAAAATGTTCTTACCGTAGAAAGTGTCGAGTAGCTGAGTCTCATTTATTCAGGAAGAATCAACAGGAGCTGAGAAAAATGTCGGGAAGGAAAACCTAGAAGTATAATACTTGGGACGACAGGTACTTGGGTTCTCCTCTCCCTCGCCTTTAAAACCTTTGCATTAATCGCGCTACGTCTCGAATGCCTTTCTTGCTGGATTCGCCTTTTTTTCAACGGCTTTTTTATCCAGCCGGTTACAAATGGTACGGTTTTTAAAGCGTCTGGCGGGAGACGCTTAACAAATGTTCCAGGGATCGGGAAACTGGTAGAGAAAGCACACTTTTCTATATCGTGTCCCGCAGTCCCTTTTATACTCGTTTGATTAATGGACTGCTCTCGTATCGGTGTCTAATTGCTCCTCGATTTTTCACCACGATCGGCAGGATGTCCTTTCCAAGTGGACGCTGTACTTCCGGAAAAATTACGGAGTGTCAGGTTAAAATTGATCAATACCTGGAGAGAGTAAAATAGAAAAAAGAGTTTTTTTTAATAATTTAGAGTGGAGCTATTCCAACATGAGATCTAGTCACATCTAATTTGATATTAATAGAAAATAAAGCAGCCAGAAAATGACTAGTTTAATATTTTTATCTTCTCGGGATAACTTTACAGTTTCATTGAAACATAATTAACTTTTTCTTTGATATGTTGCCAGTAATACAGTTTTCTTACTTTAGAACTCCAGCACTGAGAGGATTTAATGGTAAATTACGAACGGATTATAATGGAGGGAGAACACGACTAACTTAGTAAACCGATATTAGACGTTGTAACGCTCCCTCAAAATGGATAACAGCGACCCGAATTATATTAAGATTGATTGTTTTGTCTATGTAATTGCGTTGGCTTAAGCGGCATTATAGACTAAAATTTCGGATTTGAATGTGAAATGAGAAATCGGAAATTACTAATTGGAAATTAGAAATCGCTGCAGCGAATCAAGGGAATTGAGAATTTCAAGTTTAGGATGATTAGATTAATTAAATAAGCGAAACAAAGTTTTGTTTCCGGTCTGGGCCAGGTTTGGAAATTCCTACACCAGGTTTTTCTAAAATTTTGCAGCAGAGACTATATATTTTTAAATCCAATTATCATAAATGGTCGGTGCTTTTAGCACAATTTCTTATATTTAAAAAACTTTTAAAAAGAGGTGAAATATAATGGAAAAGGAGAAATTGAAGACAAACAATTTGGCTAATGCTCTACACGACCCACGGCCCGGCGAACTGATAAGGCCATAGATATATAGTAAACTCACCCTCAACCTTCTGGCTTTCGACGAGCTCGAGGGATTTGCATATAGAAGAGGGTATTTAGGCCTAGAGGGTTGGCAGCACGAAGACTGAAGACGTTTGCGGCTTCTTCTGAGAAACTAGGAAACAAACCACTGGCCTAATTTTCTCTCCTATTTACAGCTTGCTCACTTTTATTCCCTGACAGAGAAAAAAAGTAAAAAAAACAGGATATAAATAGGAAGGAAGATGCTATAAATTGATAAAACCGAGGAAATATGAAAGCGGGGGACGAGAGGCAAACTGTGATTGGAAAAAGGTGGAAGGTGATCAAACTGCAATTTTTGTTACTTGGAAGGGTTGGAAATGGATGAGCATCACTGGATGCTGATACTTGGGTGGTAGATTGGAAATGAGGCTCATCTGCATCCGGTAATGTCGTTCCACATTGCCGTGTACCAATGTCGACGAAAGTTTCCGGCGGATTGAACGCGAAGGTTGCAGGAAAAGGGATGGCCGATTCCAGAGCAGGTGAGAGCCGGAAATGAAGTCAGGAAAGCGTTTCATACCGCTCGTCTCTAATTGGCTTGCGATTTCTAAAAAGAAATATAGACTTCTGCGGTTTCTGAGATCTTCCACTTTAATTACATTATTCACTGAATTTAACTCTCTCCTCACACTGAATGTATTCTTTGTTCCATTGTGCAAAATTACAAAGGGATGTGGGAGTTCAACACTGAGCAAAATACGTGACCGATTAGATCTGAATTAGAGGGCAGTAATAAAGATTAAACGCCTGAAGTGTGAGGATCTTGATTAAGAGTGTGGCGAATCTTGCGGTGAGACCGATGAATGTTCGATCGATGATGCTGGCAAGATGGTAGCGATACTTGGGTCGTATTTTGCTAGGAAAGCACGCCGCAAGTGCCAGGGTGATCCAATGTCTTGAGCATCCCGGAGGCGTTGGTCGGGTGTAAGTAATAGCTAAATTAACATCTTAGTATATCCCTTGAGCGTCATCTGCTATCTACAGAGCCTCTAAACGTAACTCTCGCATGAGGCAAACCTGCACGCAAAACGACCCGGTTGTCGTCATAGCCAAGCCATTAAAGACGAAGCCATAATGGTCGTCGACAGATGCGCTGACTGGTTGGCATCTTGAGAATTTTAATTATGACTAAACGCCAGCCGTAAACGCCGAAGTGTCAGCCTTGCGATTCGTCCTTTCGCGATGTGAAAATTCATCTAATTCCATCCTAAGTTCACTCTTGACATTGCAGAATTGCGAACATGCGAAGCACCGAGGTTCATGAAACTTAAAAGCTCATTATGATTCTGATAGCCTGAGGAATGAATTTTACTTCTCTTCTTCATCCCGACCTTCCCCTCTACTAATCCCCTTGAGATCCTCCTCACCTTCTTTCACTACCACACATCGTCCCTAATCCCTTCCCCAAATCCCCTCATTTATCCATTTCACCTATCTATTTCACTAACTTTAATCCTCTCCCCTAATGACAACTTCTACCTCCTCCCAAAATCTTCACCTCTAGCACCTCCCCCTATATCATCGCTCATCACCCTTTATCCTCTCCTGAAATCACTTCACCAAATCCCCTCCCATAATGACGACTACTACCCCCTCTCCTAATCTCCACCTATAGCCCCTCCCCCTATATCATCGCTCATCACTCTAAATCCTTTTTTAACCCTGCCGTACCACTCATCACCCTTTATCCTCTCCCGAAGTCACTTCACCAAATCCCCTCCCATAAACTCCTCTCTCCTTTCCTATCTATTTCACTAATTTGAATCCCTTCCCATAATGACGACTTCTACCCCCTCTCCTAATCTCCACCTCTAGCCCCTCTCCCTATATCATCACTCATCACCCTAAACTCTTTTTTAACCCTGCTTCACCACTCATTACTCTTTATCCTCTCCTGAAATCACTTCACCAAATCCCCTCCCATAAATTCCTCTCCTTTTCCTTGACGCTTATATCCCGTTCCTACTTTTCTCGCCACTAATCGCCCTAATCCCCTCCAGAAATCCCCTCCTCCAGTCTTTCAATTGTCCACCTCTATCTTTTTCTCACCCCTATTTAACTCATCGCGTCTAATCTCCCACCGAAATACCTTCATCGAAGCCCCTCCTCTATCCATTGTTCTATCTATCTCACTACTTATTACCTATCATCCCCTCTTCTACCCCCTCTCCAAATCTTCAATTTTATATATTCCCCTATATACCCCACTACTCATCACTTCAAATTCCCTCCTCCATTTTTAAATCTATCCCCATCTATCTATTTCCCTCCCATACTTATCTCACTAATCATTGCCGCTAATTCCCTTCCAAAATACCTTCATCGAAATCCCCTCCTCTATGCATTCTCCTCTATCTATCTAACCACTCACAACCCCTAATCTCCTTCTCTACCCCCTCCCTAAATTCTAAATTACTAATCAAGATCCACAAATTCAAGGTTTATAATCTTTCTCACATAACTGGTATTTCTTTGTAAAATCTGATCTTTACATTTTGTATCAAGTATATCAAATTTACCGGCGGCAGTACTTCCGATCCGCCTAAGGGAATGAGACCAAATTTACTCTCTGCACGTTTAGAGGGAGTATTGTCACCAGTGTCTCTATTCTAAAATCATCTTTAGAATTCTTTTAAGAACACCACATAAAAAAAAAGATAAAAACATTCTTAAAAAACCGATACCTTCGTCGAATCTAATCTAACAATTTCAGTGCATAATGCCAACAGGAATATTGAATTGAACTCGCTACTCCACATAAAATTTTCTACCTTCCGTCGGCTTTTCACCTTTTCCCTCGAAAATGTAAATTTCGGGTCACTGACATTGGCACGAGTCGAAGGCGAGAGATACATACACATGACGATGACGACCTGGTAAGGAAAGAACTTAAAGGTGTTGGGTAACGTTCTCGCGTAATATATTACAAATTTCCATATCCCAAGGGACCCACAGAAGGTGGCATGTCTTGTCATTGAGATCTTTCTACGTCTCTGCAGCCACAAAGGCATCCGGAAAAAGGACGTAGAATATACAGAGGCAGCTCGATCCAGGAATACGACCTTCCCAAGGAGTCAGGAGCTTCTTGAAGGAATTCCAACGTCGCAAAAGCGCTCAGGCATCCGCGTCCTTGATCCCAGCTTTCCCCGAGGGAATCGCCGTCCTCAACCAGGAAGCCAGGTTTCCTATCCAAGCGCAGAATTCTTCTTGCTTGCCGGCCTCTTCAATGGAAATTTGAAATAGTCCAGATCCCAGGATTCTAGCGTTATTTCCTTTTGTGGAATGTCCTCTGGTATTTTCTCGGTAGGAAATAAAAAATACAAGGATTTGGTTTGGTTATTTTTTTGTGTTATTTGTGTTGCATCCGAGAGACTCACTTTTCTCGTGAGAACGTCAGAAAATCTACCCAGTAGTGGTTTTAAAAAAAGTTTCAACGCGAGGGTCAATATTAACTACGTAAGAGCTTTTGAAAGTAGTTTACATCGAATTCTCGCGGTCATACTTCCACTGCACCACCGTCACCTATCAGTCACGCCCCAACGGCCACACCTCCAGTATCATTAATAACATTTAACAGTCACGCCTCATAGAAATACATAGCAGTCACTTCCACCGTAATGCCGTCATTTATCACAGTCACACCCCTGTGGTCATACCTCTACTTCTTGTTTAACAGTTGCACTGTGATATATCTATGAGGTGGAGGTGTGACTGAGGTATGAATGTTATGCATAACTGTGAGGTATGATTATGAGGTGTGACTATGAGACTTGACTGTGAGGTATAAATATGAGGTGTGACTATGATGTATGAGTATAAGGTATAACTATGCGGTATGGCCTTAGAGGTGTGATTGTGA
>UCOH01011695.1:0-59379 GCA_900474275.1 Synergus japonicus | reverse complement strand
AGTTAGTAATTCGGTGCGCACGGTCCCTGCGCAGTTGTTTTTAAATACTGCTTTCTTCTACAGATATTAATCCAAAATATTTACTATTTTCTCCTATCAAAATTAGTAAATGGCTGTAGTGCAGGCTTGCCGTTTTACTACAGAGTTTAACAAATACTTCAAACGTTTTTTACAATAAATGCAATAGTTTTAGTTTTTATTCCAACATATTTTATAATTCTGTAAGCAGCTACGAGTTACTATTGAGGTTAGTAAATATTATTAAAATTTGTTTTTTGCCCCTCATTGCAACGTTCAAATAGTAAAATCTAGGGTGATTTTTAACAAAAAATAATAACATAGGTTTCTCAGTGTATATATACATGAGAGACTTTTTCTGTGCAATTTAAATACATAAATATTTTTAGTATCTTTTATTTATTTGATAAGGTATAGAATAAGTTTTTTAAATTCAATGGAATTTGGTATATTACAGTTTAGATTTAAATTATTCAAATTTTCTTCTTTTTGTATCAAATTTTTGTTTATTTTAAATTTAAAATCTTGTTTTATCTTCTTATTATGTCATCAATTTTTCTATGCAAATTGCTTTTCAGATATTTCAGAATGAGAATAAATTTTTATGGTAGATAACATGGATTTGCGATATAACCGGGCTTTTTTTCTGCTTTTTTTTTTATTTCAAAGAAAATGTTTTCCATCCATCATTTCTAAATATAAATTCGTTTAACATTATACAAACATTGTAAATTAAAATTTCAAATAAATTTTACATCAGAAACAAAATCATATAATCTTTCCAGACAAGTTTCCATGTATGGAATTTTATGCAGTTCCCACACATGAAAATTTTCACATAGATTTATCAATGGCATCCATACTGGCTACGCCGCCCCTGATTTCTTGTATTTTTTAAAATTTATGATAAACTAATGTGCACGCAGAAACACATTCGAACCTCTCAAGTTTAAAGAATTGAAAAATATTATTTTATACACAATACGCATGCGCAATTGATGTGACTATAGAGGGCAGGAATTTGGTGAAATTTGAGGGGGCCTCTGTTTTGTATTTCGTGAAATTTGAGGGATTCGAGTGTATATCTATTTTTAAAGACCTTTATCTTAATCTGGCTTTATCTTTTTACTTCTTTCCAGACGGAAAAGTTTAATAATTTATAGTTAATAATGAAAAAAAATACGTATGTAGTTTTATATTCAGTAATCATCTTTAATTCAAGTGAAATAGTATCATTACATTTCAGTTATATTCATAAAAAAGAATACAGATTCAAATGCAGTTGAATAAAAAATCATGAATAGTAGTAATTGATTATAATTTGTTGTCATCATTTGTAAACGTAAGAGCTTTTCAAAAGAGAAATATTTCACTTCTCCTGGTTTGAGGAAATCATTAATCTTTTCACCAATTACTTCATCCTTTCCTTGTAGAAAACTGTTGCAAAGGCCAACTTCAGCTGGACTTAGTACGACTTAAATTGCTTTCTTTGTTTTTGAATTACAGTGTTTTAATTCTTGCATGATGCATTTTAAGTATGGTAAATCCCGTCTGAAAAATTGTAATCAAAGTTATATACGAAGGTAATTATAATGAATTTCGTCGAAGGTATATTATTAACTTTACAATATTAACTATATTTTTTAATCCTGCGATTTATCACTATAAATAAGTAATTAAACAAAAAAATAAAAAGGAAAGAAATTATAAGGTTCATTTACTCGCAATTAGAATTTTCAATTATCTGCAACATTAATATATCGAACAATTTTTTTTTTCACCTATAGCACTTGAAGGATATACGTCGTCACAGAACTTTTTCCATCTTTATTTGAATCCAAACAGTTAAAATCTGTCTCGCTCAGTGGATCAACTGAAAAAAAACAATTTTCTTCATAAAGTTATGTATAGATGTATCTTCAACTTATGAAAATTTTTACTAGTTTTTCATAGTCCCTAATAATACTTCATCAATAATAATTTCTCCTAAAGAAATATGTGTAGTAAAAATTTAAAACAATGGGACATGCAGAACTTTTTATAAAGTCTTTCCTTTAATTTTATTAAACTCTAATAATTTATAATTATAGAATGTAGTTTGTTTTCAAAAGCATAAAAAAACAGGTTTACTATTTGCAATTTTTGTAGCATGTGCTTTTAAAACTCGGTGCGTTACTGTCACTATATCCTTAGAGTCTAAACGGTTTTCTTCGTCTAAACAATCCTGTGTAACTTTCATCAATTCCTGTGTTATATATATTCATATCTGTGTTATATATATAATGCCAAGTATAATCAGATTCTTCAATGTCTTGCTGATTTAAGGGTTTTATAAACTTGGTTTGATTAGAAAAATATTCCGACGTCAACTGTTAAAAGATTTCTAGTTTATCTTTCATCTTGCATTGGCTTGCAATTTCTGCGAATGGTATAGCAAGCCATTTGTCTACATTGAAATTAGATACTTGCAAATTTCTAGCCCAGATGCTTCCAAAAGAACCTAAAAATTATCAAAAGAATTATCAAAATCAGTAAAGATGTTCTAACTCAGTAAAATAAGAAGAAACAAATAACAGTTTCTTTTTTTTGGAAATGATAAATAAAAGAATCCAAATTCTTAAAAAAATGTCGCAGATACCAATATGTAATGTTAATTACATTTTTATTACAGTTTAATAAGAAAATTTTTCATAATTCTTAGAATACTATAGTCATTTTAACTGATATATAAGTAGAATTCTTCAATATATTTATTTATAAAAGACAATTATTGGTGCGACTGCACTTAATATCTTCATTTTTTCGAAATTGCTCTTTTCTCCTTTTAAGTGAAAGTTAAAAAATACAACGATGTGAAACTGTCAACGTTTTTAATAAAACCTTTAATAAAATCCTTAATGATAATTATAATTTAATGTCATCATTGCTGCATTACTGTCAATATTAATTTATTATTGCCTCACTTCGCGTTTGATATTTAGGTCTTCAATTTAGAATGATATTATCTATACATATACATGCCAGACTTTTTCTATGCAGTTTATATAAATATTTTTACTATCTTTTATTTATTTGGTAAGGTATAGAATAAGTTTTTTAAATTCAATGGAATTTGGTATATTACAGTTAAGATTTCAATTTTTTAGAATTTTCTTCATTTTGTATTTAGTTTCTGCTTATTTAAAATTTGAAATCTTATTTTATTTTTATTTTATGACTAAAACTCTTCACACATAAATATACCTATTTTTAAAAGCTTTCTTATCGTGCTTTGTCCGTCTAGTACTTTTCATATTGAAAATTTTTGAGAAATTTATCTTTAGTAATTAAAATATAGGTATGTTTATATTCAGTATAATCTTTAATTCAAGTGAAATAGTATCATTACATTTCTGTTATGTTCCTGAAAAAGAATACAGATTCAAAAGCATTTGAATCAAAATCATGAATAGTAATAATTGATTATAATTTGCTGACATCATTCACAAACGTAAGAGCTTTCCAAAGAAGAAAGATTTTGGTTTTTCTTGTTTGAAGAAATCACTAATCTCTTCACTAATCTCTTCACTAATCTCATCACCAATCTCTTCATCAATCTCTTGAATATCTTGATCCTCTATTTGTAGGTAATTGTCGCAAACGGCAACTTCGGCTGGACTCAGAAGAACTTTAGCTAATTTATTTACTTTTGAACCGCAGGTTTTTATTACTTCCAGGATGCATTTTGCGTATGGTAAATTTCCTCTGAAAAATTGTAATGAAAGTTGTATACGAAGTTAATTATAAAGAATTTGGAGGAAGAATATTCTTTATATTATCAATATTTTTTAATCCTGAGATTTATCACTATAAATAAGTATGTACCTTTAATTTAAAAAAAAAAAGTAAGAATGAAGGAAATTATAATGTTCACTTACTCGCAAGTGGAATTTTCGACTCCTTCTATCATGAATAAATCGAACGCTCTCCGTTTGAAATTTGCAGTTCTTGAGGGATATACATTTTGACATGACTTTGCTTGATCTTGCTGTAATTCCGTGATGCATTCATACTCTTTCTGAGTAATTGGCTCAACTGAAAAAAAATGTTCATTATTGGTCGAAATTTAAAAAAAGTCTTGTATTTTAACTTCATTAAACTGTAATAATATTTAATACAAAAAATGTGGATTGTTTTAAAACATTATAAAATAGAAAGACAGGTATACATTTTGCAATTTTCATAGTATTTGCCTTTAAAACTCGGCTCATTACTGTCACTATGCCCTCAGAGTCTAAACGGTTTTCTTCATCTAAGCAATCCTGTATTCCTTTTATCAATTTTTTCAATGCATCTATCATATCTGTGTTATATATATAATGCCAAGTATAATCTGATTCATCAATGTCTTGTTGCTCAATCGGTTTTAAAAAATCAACGATTTTATTATCATATTCTCTCCTCAACTGGTTAAAGATATCTTCTTTATTTTTCATCTCACATTGTCTTCTAATTTCTGCAACTGGTATGTTAAGCCATTTTTCTACATTGAATTTTGAGTCTTGCAAATTTCTAGCCGAGATGCTTCCGAAAGAACCTAAAAAAGATGAAAATAATTATCAAAATTAGTAAATATGTTTAAATTAAAATAAGAAGTAATAAAAAAGTTTCTTGTATCGAAAGTGATAAATAAAAGAATCGAAATTGTTAAAAATAAAACAGTCACTGAAACCAATAATTGAAGATAATATTATTACTGATTGATAAAATAAATTTTTCATAAGTTTTCAAAATATAATAATTTTTAACTGATACAGTAATTAGAATTCTCTAATATATCTACTTACAAAAGATAAGTATTGGAACGACTGCTCTTGGAATTTTCATTTTTGAGAAATCCTTTTGTTCTTTTTTTGAATGATATTTAAAAAATTCAACGATCAGAAGCTGTTAACGTTTTGAATAAAACTAAATTTACGAGTTTGATATTGTATTTAAATAGTCTTTTCAGGATACTTTTTTTGCAGTGTCTGATATAAATTATCTGAACATTTCCTGTTTCATGTTTCCTTGTCATGATTGCTACGGATGTCCTAATATGATACAATTATTGTTTAATGTCATCGCCTACAAAGGTCTACCTTTGGCAACTTTCATAGCATGTGCCTTTAAAACTCGGCTCATTACTGTCACTATGCCCTCAGAGTCTAAACGGTTTTCTTCATCTAAGCAATCCTGAATTCCTTTTATCAATTTTTTCAATGCATCTATCATATCTGTGTTATATATATAATACCAAGTATAATCTGATTCATCAATGTCTTGTTTCTCAATAGGTTTTAAAAAATCAACGGCTTTATTATCATATTCTCTCCTCAACTGGTTAAAGATATCTTTTTTATTTTTCATCTCACATTGTCTTCTAATTTCTGCAACTGGTATGTTAAGCCATTTTTCTACATTGAATTTTGAGTCTTGCAAATTTCTAGCCAAGATGCTTCCGAAAGAACCTAAAAAAGATGAAAATAATTATCAAAATTAGTAAATATGTTTAAATTAAAATAAGAAGTAATAAAAAAGTTTCGTGTATCGAAAGTGATAAATAAAAGATATAATAATAATTTTTAACTGATACAGTAATTAGAATTCTCCAATATATCTACTTACAAAAGATAAGTATTGGAACGACTGCTCTTGGAATTTTCATTTTTGAGAAATCCTTTTGTTCTTTTTTGGAATGATACTTAAAAAATTCAACGATCAAAAGCTATTAACGTTTTAAATAAAACTAAATTTACGAATGTGATATTGTATTTAAATAGTCTTTTCAGGATAATTTTTTTTGCAATCTCTGATACAAGTTATCTGAACATTTCCTGTTTCATGTTTCCTTGTGCTGATTGTTACGGATGTTCTTAATATGATATAATTATTGTTTAATCTCATCGTTACTGTTAAAATTAATTTATTGTATTCTCAGTTCACACTTGATAGGTTTGCAATTTCGAAAGAATGCGTAGTTCTATTTTCAATAATTTATTATTTTCAATTCAAATGAAATATTGTTATTATTACA
Source organism: Synergus japonicus (assembly GCA_900474275.1). Classification (NCBI taxonomy): domain Eukaryota; kingdom Metazoa; phylum Arthropoda; class Insecta; order Hymenoptera; family Cynipidae; genus Synergus; species Synergus japonicus. The sequence continues at coordinate 53,306 of UCOH01011695.1, read as the reverse complement.
TTTCAGTTATTTTTAGAAAAAATAATACAGATTCATGATTTTGCAGTTCAATCAAAAACATGGATGTAGTAACTTTTTATAATTACATTCATACCTAGTTTACAAAAGTAGGAACTTTTTAAAAGAGAAATATTTTTCTTCTTCTCCTTTGAAGAGATCATCAATATCAACACCAATCTCTTCATCAATCTCTTTAATCTCTGGATCCGCTTTTTGTAGAAAATTATTGCAAACGGCAACTTCGGCTGGACTCAATAAAACTTTAACTAATTTCTTTGCTTTTGAACTGCACTTCTTTAATAATCCTATACAGCATTGGAAGTATGGTAAATTTTCTCTGAAAAATTGTAATCAAAGTTATATATAAGTTGTAAGTTATGTAAGTTATATATGACTGTATAATTATAAACTTTTTCGAGGAAGGTAGATACATCCTTTATATTAACTATATTTTTTAATCCTGAAATTTATCACTATAAATAAGTACTAAAGAAAGTAAAAATGAAAGAAATTATAATGTTTACTTACTCGCAAGTGGAATTTTCGATTCCTTCCAACTTGAATAAATCGAATACTTTTCGTTTGTAATTTGTAGCTCTTGAGGGATATACATTTCGACATAAACTTAATTCATTTTGCGCTGTCTCCATGCAGTTATAATCTTCCTCATTAATTGGATCGACTGAAGAAAAAAACTGTTCATTATTGGCAGAACTTTTAAAAAAGTATTTTCTTTAAACTTCATTAATCTGTAAGAATTTATAACAGAAAAGTTTGTTTTAAAAAGCATAAAAGAAAAAAAAAGGTCTACCTTTCGTGATTTTCATAGAATATGCCTTTAAAATTCGGTCCATTACTGTCACTATGTCCATAGAGTCTAAACGGTTTTCTTCATCGAAGCAATCCTGTATTCCTTTTATCAGTTTTTTCAATGCAATTATCATATCTGTGTTATAGATATAATGCCAAGTGAAATCTGATTCTTCAATCCCTTGTTGATTAATTGGTATTCCAAACTTAGTTTGTTTTGACATATATTTCAACCACAATTCGTGAAATATTTCTTCTTTATTTTTCATCATGCACTGGTTTTTAATTTCTTCAACTGACATATCAAGCCATTTGCATACATTGCACTTAGACTCTTGCAAATTTCTAGCCGAAATGCTCTCGAATGAACCTAGAAATGATGAAAATAATTACAAAAATAGGTAAATATGTTCTAATTCAGTAAAATAAACATTAATAAAAATGTTGCTTCTTTTGGAAATGAGAAGTAAAAGCATCAAAATTAAAAAAAAAAGTCACTGAAACCCATATTCAAAGAATTCTTTAATATATCATACTTACAAAAGATTAGTATTGGTACGACTGCATTTAGAATTTTCATTTTTGAGAAATTCTTCTTTTCTTTTTTCAAATGAAACTTAAAAAATCTAACGATCAGAAGCTATCAGCGTTTTTAATAGAACTAAAACGTGTGTTCGATGTTCTATTTAAATAGTCTTCTCGAGATACTTTTTTCTGCAGTTTCTGATAAAAGATATCTGACTTATTTCCTGTTTAACATATTTCCTAATGATCATTGCAACGTCCTTAATGCTAATTATAAATTAAACTCATCATTACTGCATTGTTCTCCACATTAATTTATTGTTTCCTCAGTCCGCATTTGATAGATCTTTAATAATTTGTAATGATATTGTCTATACATATACATGTCACACTTTTTCTGTGCAATTTAAATACATAAATATTTTTATTACCTTTTATTTATTTGAAAAGATATAGAATAAGTCTTTTAAATTTAATGGTATTTATTGGTATTTTAGTTTTGTTTTAGAAATAGGGAAAGAAGAAATATTTAAATTTTCTTCTTTTTATATAGTTTTTCATACTTAAAAGTATACTATAATTAATCAAATTCTTACTATCTGATTTGAAAACTATTACTGAATAAAATTATTATTTATTTATTTCCTATTTAATTATGATTAAAACGAGACTGTCCTTATTAATAATTTATCATATTTTCACATCATCACGTTATCAATTTATAACATTACGTGAATCCACATTTCGCATTTGATATGTCATAAAATTGATATGGCATTTGATATTTAATTATATTATAATTATTTATTGGGAATATTGTGCGGTGTTGTCATAACCTTTCTTCTTTTGCATTTCATTTTGCAATATTTTTTATAAAATATATTACTAACAAATATTCATGCAAAAATATATAGATATATAGTACTTTTCACGTTGAATATTGTTCAGAAATTTATATTTAATAGTCAAAAAGACGTATAGTTTTATATTCAATATTCATCTTTATTTCAAATAAACTAATACTATTACTATTAGTTCAGTATAGTAGTAATAAATAAAAAAAAGAATGCATATTCATTTACAGTTGAATCAAAATCATGGGTAAGAGTAATTTATTATAATATTCCTTTCATCATTTACAAACGTAAGAGCTTTTTAAAGGAGAAAGTTTTTTCTTCTCGTTTGAAGAGATCACTAATCTCTTCACCAATCTCTTCAATCTCTGGATCCACTTCTTGTAGATAATTATCGCAAATGACAACTTCGGCTGGGCTCAGTATAACTTTCAATACTTTCTTTAGTTTTGGACTGCAGTCTTTAAAAAATTTCATGCTGCATTGGAAGTATGGTAAATTTTCTCTGAAAAATTGTAATCAAAGTTATATATGACTGTATAATTATAAAATATTTCGAGAAAGGTAGATGTATCCTGTATTAAAAAACTAATATAAAGATATTAACTATATTTTTTAATCCTAAGATTTATCACTACATAAGTATCTTTTAAAAGAAGTAAAAGTGAAAAAGATAATAATGTTCACATACTCGCAAGTAGAATTTTTGATAACTTCTAATTTCAATACGTGGATAAGTTTCTGCTCGTGGAAGAAAGCATTTTTAGGTAATAAATGTTTGCAGGTATCTTCTGACATACGTTCCCTTCTCAAACATATCAGATCTTTCTCGCTCATAGATCCGACTGAAAAGAAAATGTTTTTGTGCATAAATTTTTATCCTGTTGTTAATTTTCAATGCTTGAAATCAATATTATTAAATATACGTACCATTTACAATTTTCATAGCAAAATTCTTTAAAATTTGATCCATAACTTCTACTACACCAATCGAGTCTAAACGATCTTGTTCATCTAAGCAATTCTGTATTTCTTTAATCATTTCTTTCAAGTTCTTTATCATATCTGAGTTGTAAATAGAATACATAACAAAATTAGATTCTTCAATTTTTTGTTCTTCATTTGGAAACATCAATTTCCCTATTTTTTCTAAATAATCGTCTATTAAGCGACCAACGATCGGTCTTTTTTTTTTCAACGTGCATTTATCAGCAAGATCATCTAGTTCCATATTAAGCCAACTGTTTGCATTGGATTTTGGGTGGAATATATTTTGAGCCGAGATCCATCCAAAAGAACCTGAATATAATAAAAATAATAACACTATAATAATTATATTTGAATAGATTGAAGCTTTGAAACAGAATTTATTGCTATGAATTGCTATAAAATTCTATGAAATTCTATGAAATTTCATGAAATGCAAGAAAATTTTACAAAAACTTTATAGATATTGTCAGTATATATTTTTTTTTTTTGAATTGCAAAAATACTTAAAAATTAAACAGCTACAATTATTATACTGTAACTTGTTCAAATGGCTTTTAAAATACTCACAAACGATAAGTAAAGAAATAGATACACTTAGGCTTTTCATTTTCACGGAATTCTTCTCTATTCTTTTTTACAAACTTGTTAAAAATGCAACGATCAGATGCAATCCAAATTTTCCAAGTAACTAAACATCTCTACATGAAAATGTTTAAGTACTAGCATTTCGTCATGATTATAAATATCTTATTTATTTTCCATTTGATTATAAAGCCTAAAACGGATGTCCTTATTGACAACGTATCACATCACTGTGTGCAGTAAACAACACCTCTTTCTTTAATAATAAAAATTTAGGATTTAATAACACTATTTTTTTATTTCATTGCTTTATTTTATTTATTTTATTCTTTTAATATCATTATTAAAATTTCAGAACCTGCATTAATTAAAATAAATGATACCATCGTAATATTCTTTATTTTATACAGTTATATAAATTTTCTAATAAAACTAAAATGTGTTTCCTGATGAAAATTCTTGCAGATGCTTATTTCGGGAGGACTCATTTGAATTTTTTTAATTTTCCTGGCGTTTGTAGTGCAGACACTCATCAAATTCAAATAGCATTCTTGAAACGGCCATAGCTCCCTAAACAAATTTACTCTAGTTAGAGTTTCTTCTAACCACTTTAAAAATAATTATAACGTCACATAAGAACTTCCGGCTTCATTAAAATAACTGTTGAACATTTTTCACTCACTCGCAAGTAGAATCCATTCCAATTCCTAAAGTCAGGAATTGATAAATCGTCATATTAGTGCTAATATGATTTAATGCAGAAAGGTGAGGATAGAAATCATTGCACTTCTCTAATTTTTTCCGGTCCACTTTTTCTAAGCAATTGAAATCTTCATCTGTGACTGGATTGACTGTAAACAAAATTAATGGTATAAATTGATAAACTAACTTATAATTAAATTCTTTCAGTACATTAAAGATAAAAGTAATACAATTATTAAAATTATTAAAATTAAGTACTAAAATTCATTATTCTCACCTTGTATAACTTTCATAGCATGAGCATTCAAAATTCGGCTCAATAGTTGGACTAAATCCTCCGAATTCAGACGATCTTCATCGTCTAAGCAATTCTGAACATTTTTTAACAGTGTTTTCAATTTCTCTATTAAAGTTGGATTGTAAATGTAGTAAAAAAATAAATATGATTCTTCTTTGGTCAGTGAGTTCGTTGGATTAACATAGGTATATTTCAAAAGTTGATCATGGTAGTCGACGAAAATTTTCAAGGAGAGTGACTCATCGTAATTTATTTCACAATTATTTTTTACATCGATGAGCTTTCGGCCGAGCCAATTATTTATGCGAGACTTTGAATCAAGCAGACGAGCAAAATTTGCTTGAAAAAAGCCTGGAATATATTAAAATTATGTTTTGCACATTTCCAAAAATTATAACAAAAATAATATAATTTAAAAAAAAATAATTTTATTGATTTCATAACGAACAAAAACACGTGAAATATAAGCACTTTAACATAAAACATATACTTTAATATAAAAATTATTACACTTACAAATGAACATAATTGGTAGAATTATATTCGAAGTATTCATTCTCGTAAAATATTCTTGTTCTCCTTTATTGTAGACTTTCTGCTTTGAAACAATCGGCGCTTTCAGACAAACTAAGTTCATATTCGAAAACATTTCTCTTAAATACTGCTAATGGTCTACTGATATTTTTTTATATCTACACACCACTTAAAATTAAAATTTGTCAGGTAATTTCCGTTGACTCTAATGTAGAATAAAAAAAAGAGTTAACGTCATTCAATATTTTATCAAACGCATATAATGAGTAGTTGATACTGTCGAGATAAGAAGAGAGAACATCCGCAGAATAAAATTTTCCTGTGTTGAAAAATTCTTATTATTTCAAGAATTTTTCAGAATTACAAAATTTGATCATTTTTTCTATGCCTAAAACATGTTTTCATAAAAAATTATTTTCTCTGTTGCAGGTAAGTTCGTTTACAATTATTGCTCTTCCTTTCAAGATTTGGTAAGGAAAGTCTGTTTATTAAAAAACGTACTCCATTTTTTTTTTATTATTAAAGCATATTAAATAAAAAAAAATCAAATACTTAAGTATTTCAATTAGAGTAAATTATTTCAATTAGCCACAGAAACGTTTATAAATGGCAAGGTCTTCTCTAGTCGAGTTTATTATGCTCGACGTCGATTTATTTAATAGCATTTGCGACGGTTTCCTCATTAAAATTATCACAATTAGCCTGTTCATTTGACATCAGAAACATTTTATACATTTTCCTAAGATTTGGACGACTTTCATTCATGATGATGTTAATACTCTCATCAAACGAAATTTGAAGGATTTGAAGATATTTCAAGAAAGTTGAAGAGAATTCGTAAAATTTTAAGGGTTATCAAAAGATTTTCATGATTTTAAAATGATTTCATGAAATTTTCAGAGATTTTTAAAAATTACTTTTCGTGATAGACTCTTCTCAAATTAAAATATTTAAGAATCTCACGTCAGTTTAAATAAATTTAAAAAGTATGTTAAACTTGCATATCTTAAAATTAAAAAGTTCCAGAGATGAAAAAATCTTCAACTTTTTATACTTTTATCTTATTTCGCGATTATTGAAATAATTTATCACTTACAGAGAAATATCTGCTGATATCAAGTAAATATCTCATTCTAACATTATAAGTTCTCTTTCATCCTATTTTGGATAGTATTTTAGAAGTTATTTTGTACTTTTGTATTTTGATTGTTGTAATTAGTTTCTGATCAATATGACGGCACTCATAACAGTTTCGTAATTTAGTTAAAGTCCAACACAACTACATAATATTATAACTGAGTTAAATTAAATTTAGGGTTCTAAACCTAAATTTACAATATGCCATAAAATCCACCTCTAATAAATTTTGCAGTTAGTTCACTCCAAAGTACTTTATAAACAGCATAATTTCATTTATAATTGAATTACATGCTTAATTGAAGCGTTATTATTTAATATTATACTAGGACAAATGTATCGCCGGGCATAACTCAATATTTCAATAATGAAAATTGGACAATACATATTATTGGCTTTAGCAAAATATGAGAAATATAGGCTATTTAAATAATAGTGAAAACAAAAAATATCGACACATCTTACAATTTCTACTTTTATTGAAACTTCTTTCTAAAAGAATTTTCATTTCACTCCTCAAAGTTTGAACTAATCAATAAAATCTTCTAAACAATAATCCTCACTGAAAAATCTCGCCTAGAATCCACTAAAAATATTTTGTAGATTATTTATTAAGTTATTCGATTTATAAACTCAAGGTCACGTGACCAAAAATGGCTGTTGTTTACGGTAACAGCTGACTCGTATCTAAGACATAAATGAATTTAACACTAAATGCGATTAGTAAAACTACCTTACGCATAATGAAACGATTATAGAAGACTAATTCTAATTTACTTAAATTAGGAATAAAATTAATGCAGTCTAATTCTCTAATTTCAAGACATAAACTTGATTAACGAAGGGAAGAAGACTTTGTAAACTTCTCCTTCCATTCATCCTTTGCAAATTACATCGAACTTAGCTAGTGATCTCGAAACGAACAAGGAATCCCATTTTCGAACCTCCATACATCTACCATGAAATTTGATCTTTTTGACATGTCCTTGATCACACCAAGAAAGACCGAGGATGACAAATCGGTTCAGCTAAATTGGAATTTTACTTTCAGCCCTACCGCGAAAGAGAATTTAACTTCGTTATGACCGGACTAAAATTTCCCACTCGCTCGTTTGTGAAAATTAAAATTTAATTAAGGTCTCCCTCTCTCCATTTCTAGCCCCCTGCATTCTCTTCTGCATCGATGCTTACTGCTCATTTTATTCGCACCTTTAGGGAGTATCAGGGTAATCCACAGTTTTCTCAGTCTATTAGAGGCTGTTCTAAAGTTTATGGACGCTATTCTTAATCAAATTCGTAAAATTTAATTTTCATATTTTATTGCTGTAATCACAGCTTTTATTAAGCGAGGCAGAAATATTAAAAGCTTTCCGAGGCTCTACTTTATTATTTAGGAGTTTATTAACGAAGTTGGTATTCCATGTTTGATGTTAAAGATTGACTTTTTAATGTGGATGTAGTTCTCAAAGTTTACAATACCCTTCATTTAGAAAAATTATTAAAAAGGTTCACCCTCTTAGCTTTTCTGGAACACTACCGTTTTTTATTCCTATGAATTAAAACATTCATTAATAAATGCCCTAACTTACATAGGTAAAATTTTATTCTTTAAATAATATTACTGTTTGCTTTGATGGTCGACGATCTTTAAAAAAGTTTCATTACTTTGACATATCCGAAACACCCCTGTTTTCCACCCCAAAGAGTTGAAAAATTCATAAAGAATGCTTTATCTTTCAGAGGTAAAATTTTATAGCTCTATATGTTTCCATTTGATATCTAAATATATTCTGCAAAGTTTCTTGAAAACACCCCATTTTCCGCCACTAAGAATTAAAAAATTCATTAATAAATGTCCTAACTTCCAAAGGTAAAATTTTATTGCTTAACATGGTTCCATTTGATGTTCGATTAAACCCTGAAAAGTTTCATCCTCCTAGTACACGCAGAAAACACCCCAATTCAACCCCCAAGAATTTATAAATTTTATTTTATAAAAAATACCCTAACTTCCCTCCAGCATATCCAGAGCGCTCCCGTTTTCTACCCTAAAGAATAAATTTAAAAAAAACAAGGATGTTCTGTCGAAGCTAAAGGGAATGAAACTCTCATGGGGATCTATGAGTATCAAGACACACAAAAAAATGCTTAGTTAAGTTAACTAGAATTTTGGGTTAAATATACCCTAACTTTTTTTTTCTGGTTAAAATAACCAAAATTCTGGTTGATTTAACTAGCATTCTAGTTATTTTAATCAGCGTCCTAGTTATTTTAACTAGCAATTCTTATTAAAATAATCAGAATTCTGGTTATTTTAACCAGAAAAAATAGTTAGGGTATATTTAACCCAAAATTCTAGTTAACTTAACTAGGCATTTTTTTGTGTGGAGGAACCATTTTAAACCATAAAATTTTATTTATGGACTTTTGGGCATTTTTAATGAATTTTTTCATTCTTATGCGTAGAAAATTGGAGTTCGAAATTCATTTAAATGCAGCCCAAAACTTATTTTCCGTTTTTTACAAAGCGAACACAAAGAAGAGTTGTAGCAAACAAAAGTTCACATGAATGCTGTCAGAAGGGAAATGGTATATATAAAGGTGTCAGGTTGGTGAAAAGTGAGCCAGTGGCAGAGCTCTTGCACGCGATGTGTATTTAAGCCACCACATGTGTACCTATAAGCCGGAAACGTGAATCCTTATGCTTTCCATGACAGAATCGTGAGAACTCTATCAAAAATGCACGTTCGTTCACCAAAGGTGTAGACCAGGCTTTGCTCTTTCTGCTCGAAAGTGCGAGAGTAAACATCGGGCCAACGTCGACTCTCGCACCCCCAATCCTCTTCCCCCAACCCTTATCCCAGTCTCCACGCCTTCCGTCTTTAACCCCCAACCCCTAACCCATCTTCTGATATCGCATCTACCCCCAACCGTTTCTCGCGCATATATATAAACGAACGTACCACCTAAAGGGGTTAAAATTGAAATATGTTTCCTAGGATGACATGACCTGTCGCCAAATAATTTATCGATGCAGTAAGTCTTTGGTTTCTGAAAAATCAGATTTTTCGCTAACTTTATAATCCCATCTTTTATAGTTGTTATCCATCTTCTGCTCAATTTTATTACTCGTGAAATAGAGTTACACTAGAAGTCCATTTTCGCTTACAAGTACGTTTTCAGTGCAAATTCTAAATGTCCAGGCAACGCCAACTGTCGAGAGAATTTAATTGTGCTGAATTGTATTAGATTTGTGTTCCATTGTTCCGCAAAAGATTTTTTCACAAAATGACAATTTTATCCTAAAAATAAATAAAACAACATTTTTTTTGTCAGCCTCGACAATTGCTTTCTTCGAAAAAATAAAAAATGATAGATTTTTAAATTTCGAGAAAAGAAAACTTCTGCTGAGTTGTGCTAGATTAGCACAATAATTATCTCTAGTATCAATTTGACTAGGATTAATATTTTCAAAAAAACGCAATCTTTTTGGACTTGGTATAAATTTTTCACCAAAAATTTTCACAAATTCAAATCAATTAGAGAGACTGACATAAAAATCTGCTTTTTTAATTTTAGGGATGAAGTTCTCATTTTTTTAAATCTTTTACGGCGAAGATGAGGAAAATGAGAAAAACGTTAGAACAAAAAATACTTATTTTCTACAAGTTTTCTAAAAAACAAGAAATTTCAAACCATTGTGGAAAGGGATGAAGTTTTCTTTGAGAAGAAGCGAATGCATCCATTGTTCTTTCATGCATAAGCCAAACAAAAAAAAAACTTTTCCAAAATACATACAGAAAGATGCTGCAAAATAATTAGCAGAGCATTTAGATTTCCTTAAAAATATATCTAATACATTCGCTGCCTTTAGAACTTTAACGCCTTATTTTAATCTTAAATTCGTTAAAAGTGAAAATATAAAAAGAAATTTAAATTGGCTGGAACCTAATTTAGAATTTTGCATAAAGTTTTTTACTATGGTGGATTTAACAGTGAACAATTTAAATGAAAATAAATGGATTTAAGCTATATTGACGTGGAACCGATACCGCCTTATTTTAAAAAGTCGTAAAGGTCTTTTTTCTTCTACTAGACTTCTTTATCTCTGATTTCTCACACTTGAAAACTGTACTCATTCTTCTTCCACGACTTCTTGCACTTTTGAATGTTCTTTTAAAGTTTGAGAGTTTTTTTTTCCACTGAAGTTTCAGTCTTTCTTTCTTCAAATGTTTCATGAACTTCGAAGTTTAACGCGAAACACTGATCTCAGAACTTTTATATTTTTCTTTCGTATCTGAAAGCATTATTTTTATATTGAGCAGAGAAAAATATCAAGCTAAAAATTTTTTTGTAATTCGATTCATTTAATTTTTTTTTAATTATAATACTTTGTTATGTCTTTTTTATTTAATTGTACATTACTGTTACTCTTTTACATTCTTGACTACGTTCTATAGACTCTACAACCTTAATTTTACCCCTCTGCAATAACTTGCATTATTTCAGCGACTTTTCAGTGAAGTTGGCGCGATAAAATTTCTGTTTATTAAATCGCGATTGCAGTTCGCGTCACGTACGCATAATACAAGAAAGTTGGGCGACTGCGGCAGACTAAATCCAGTGCACGCTTTTATTTCCCAGCTACGGAGGGATTTATTCGGCAGACCTCACGCTATCGCAATAAATAAAAAAGTTTTGCTGAATTTTGCCTTGTCAGGGGTGTATATAGCTGATCGTAAAGGGTTAAAATACAGGATCCCATAAATTTGGATTGAGCTATCGTGTTCTGCTTTAAACTTCCTCTGGAAAAATCGCACTCTTTTGCGGAGGTTCCTTTGGTCGACGACACACTTCCTCCTCAAGTGCGAATCCCAAGTACCACGTCCACTCTTCGTATACTCCAGTTCCTCAGGCCACCTACTTTCTTTTTGTCAGCCAAGAACTGTCCTCCCCTTTTTTTCCACCTCCTTTTGTCCCCCTTTTCCATCAGCTTTTAGCCCCTTTTTTTATACCCTACTGCCTTCAGTGCTGGAAATTATAGATAATTTTACCCGACAATAGCTTGAATCTAAATCTGAAATTGAAAACTGAATATTACGTACCGGAAGATGCCTTATAGTATATTTAGATGGCATTGAATGGTATTTAATCATCAATTAATTACATCGTTTGAGAATAATTTAATTTAACTAGCGGACCAACAAGCGCGCTGCGCGCACGATTATTTATTTAATTTCTTATAACTTCAAGTCATTAAAAAATCAATGAAAACTTGCTGACGCAAATTTAGAAAATCATAAAAAATTTATGAGATCCTTTGAACTTCCACGAGGAACTTTAAAATTCCTTAAAATTCTTTGAATTTCCTAAACTTCCTTAAAAATCTCTTAAAATTTCATGAAGTCCTTTTAAAATTCCAAAAAATCTTTTAAATATTATACATATCTCTTGTAATCCCTTTAAATTTGTAGAAACCTCTTAAAATCTTTTAAAATTAATGGGAATTCTTACAAGACTTTTAAAATCCTTTAAAATTCCATGAAAATATTTATAATCCCTTAAAATTTCTTCCAAGTTTCTTAAAATCCTTTATAATGTAACGGAAAACTAAAAAATCCCTTAAAATATATAAAAATATTTTTAAATTTTTCAAAACTTTTCAAAATTTCCTAAAATGCTTAAAAAACAAAAAAAATCTCGTGAAATCCTTTAAAACTCCATGAGAAATATTAAAATCCCTTAAAAAATCAAAATTTCTTAAGATTTATAAAATCTTTTTAAAATTCTTTAAAATTCCTTAAAATATGCAAAAATTTCATGTGCTTTAAGTTCTGAAGAGCTGTTTACGAGTTTTAACTTGGATTTCAAGACATTTATGATTTTAATCGTTTTTGTAGATTTTGAAGGGATTTCCAGAGGTTTTTGGGAGTTTTAAGAAATTTTAACGAATTTTAACGTATTTCGAAGGTTTTCCTGACATATTTTTGCACCATTAGTTTGTTTTTCTTCTATCAACTTCAAGTCCTTTAAAAACCAACTAGGTTTGCAACACAATGTATGTGAGATTTTCGAGACATTTCGTGACACCACTTCTTTAAGATAGGATATATTGCCATATTCATTTTTGTGCCAGAAAAGCCAGTCTAATTTTTAACACTATTTTTTCACACCCCCTGACAGATTATTCTTCTGCCATTGATGATTCTATCGTCACTTACTACCTTATTTTATCCACTTAACCCCTTATTTTATACATCTGCTTCCCTTGCACTATTCCGGGTTATTCTGCTTCCGTGTCGTCGAGTAGAATCGATTTTATTTTAACCCACCCCCATTTCACCCCCACGATGCTGGGCCATACGTACGCCTCGAGGGAGGATGGATGGATGGCAAAATTAAGTAGATAAGATCGCGAACCGGTTATGGGGCCGTTGTAGATGTCTATAGGATGTCTATACGTGCGGAGAGAGTCTCTCGCTCTGAGAAAACATACGATAAGCCGATCCTTCCTGAGCGACGATTGGCTTTCCCGAATGTATAAGCTTTGATAATATTTTCCAAGGGAATGCAGTCCTTCCCGGAAGTCGATTTTGTGCGCTCTCTTTGTCCGGATGTCTCTAGAAGGAAAATATCTTCGGAAATATTACAATATATCTGCTGGATGAGTCTCTGCCAAGATTCAAGCGTGTGGGAATATAGTTTGGATTACTCGGAAAAATGTAATGGGCTCAAGCTATTTTTCCAAACCCCTTGTCCTAAACTCTGTTGTTAATTTAATTTTTCGACCTTTTTCTAACTGTATTAATGAAGTTTCTTTCTATCTAGTGCAAATATCTTTATCGGCAATAGGATAATAAGTTATGATTGAAAAGTTCTGAACGTTCAAATGAACGAATTTTTGTATTGATTGTACTTGTAACTATAAATAGTTTTTAAATACTGATTTATTTATATTGAAAATAATAAAGAATTAAATAAACTTGTAATCCTGATTGTTATTTTTAGTTGGCACAATATTTCCGGATAAAATATAATTTGAAAAATATATTTTGTTCATTTGAACGTTCGAAACTTTATTCACATAATAAGTTGGATAGTTTCTAGTTCTTTTTCAATTTAATTTCCCAATCCTCTTAAACAAGACTGGTTTTTTAATGTCATTTTTAATCTCATTTTTTAATCTTCCTTGCTCAGCTCACTTTTCCGAATCGCTTTTTCTTAATCTTTTTTTCTTAATCATACAAGATCCAAAATTTTCTGGTAGAAAGTAGTGGTATGCAACCCAAACAATTACCCGTAAAAAAGTTTCAACCCCCTTATGAATTTGGAACCCACCCTAAACCATCCCTTTGAATAAAAAAATTCACAAAAATTTGCTAATTCGTGGGGTTAAAATTTTGCTCCAGATAATAAGACTTCTCAATGTTAAAAGACTCCCAAAGAAGTTTCATCCCTCCAGTTCATTTGGAACTTACCCCATATTCACGAAAAACTTATTCGTTTATGGAATGACACAGGGGTGAGTTGTAAATAAGCTAGAGGGATAAAACTTTTTGAGATGTCTTTTAGTATTGAAGAGACTTATTATAAACACTAAAATTTTCCGACCCCACGAATTAGGGAATTTTTGGTGAATTTTTTTGGACTGAGAGATGACATGAGGTGAGTTCCTAGGGGAATAAAACTTCTAAGGGTGTCCGTTAGCGTTGAGAAAACCTATTATGAGCAAAAAAATATTGTCACAACAAATTCAGGGAATTTTAGTAGAATTTCTTATTTAAGGGCTAAAGTAGGGTGAGTTCCAAATGCACAGGGGGTTGAAACTTCGGTGGGTCATTTATTCCGGGGTGTAGAACTATTCCATCAGAAAATTTTTGTTCTCATGTGTTTCAGAAACAAAAAATAATTTTAATTTTCCTTTATCCTTTCCTTAATTTCCATTTTTAAAAGAGATTTGCACTTTTCGGAATTTTGTCCGAAAGAAAAATATTTTATGAAAAGGTACCAACAATGTTCACATAAAAATTCGTAAATCTAGGTTTCGCAATTAAATAAGAAATTCAACTATCATCAACAAGTGGTTGTTATTAAACACGAATGTCGTTGCTGCCTTTTATAAAGACCTCTGCTTTTGACGTCATTTGCTTTCTGCTCGCCTATTCAATATAGGTGAAGGCTTTAATTTCACGTTCCATTTTCTGTGGATGAGTATTGCTTCAAGAAGCTAAAGGTGGTACTTTACGTATGAAGCCCAGTACCGTATGTATTCTGCGCATTAGAGGCATTGAAACCTAAATTCGAGGGAATTTCCTAACAAACATGACTTTGCTATTAGTGCCAATTGTCTATAATTACTCGACAGTATAAACTCGGATTCCCATTAAGGGCCCATATCAGTGATACCGTAGAGCTTAATTGGTACGCGTTTCGGAATTCGAAATTATTCCCGCTTAGTTAAGCGAGAAAGCAAGCGTGCCCAAAGTCGTCAAACCTCTCTAAACTCTCTCGACCTTCTATCAACCCCCCAACCACTAACGTACTGAACATAACGGTACTACGTATGATCTCATGCACGACACATGTTTATCACACACGAATTTGTCCTAATCTAGATAAGTCAAAGGGATTCCGACCAGTTGATTACCCTCACACATTAGAAATTTCAATGCTCTGGTTTTGCATTAAAAACGCACGGAAAAATATTAGAGTTCAATTGCAATATTTATTCTTGATTTTACTGTTAATATATTCCAGAGCTTACAATTTTGATCTAAGTTTTATTCAGTTTTTTTTTTTTTTAATAACTTTTGAGTTGTTTTTTAGAATAAAATTGGTGAAAATTTGAAGTTTATAATTTATTAACACTATGCAAATACAAAATTCTTAGATTCCAATTTAAAATTCCAGTCTTAAAAAGTCCTTCGAAATGAAATTTTTATGGATGAAAATATTTAGGAATAAGTTCGGATAATCCATATAGATAGCAATTAAAAAATTGTCAGTGCAAATTAAAATTTATTTTTAAATATCAAAAACAGCTTCAAGTTTTTTAACCAGATATACATTTTTGTCGGCAAATAGTTGCAACGTGTTTTTTCATGTAAAATCAGTTTCGTTTCTAACATGAAGCAATTTTTTTTTATGTTGATATCCATCATATAAATCCATCATCAATAATTCTGCTGATCTCTTTGTAACCGAAATTTGACAAAATGGAACAATGTAAGTTTAATTTATCTCAATTTCCATGTTTATTTCAACAAACAAGAAGAACGTAATAAAATAATAATTTTTATGATAATAAATAATAGTAAAATGCTTCTCTCCTAACACATAGTAAATAATTAAATAAAAAATAAATGAACTTCTGTTTCTTTTTGTTTTTATAATGAAGTAAAGCTTTCTCCTCAGTAAAAAAAAAGCTGAAAAGTTAAACACTAAATATTAAGTTTTCGTCGAACTTCTATTAATTAAATATCAAGTTGATGAACTTGATTTCACACTTCAAACTTTCCCTTAGCTCCCGGTATCCTTAACTCACTTAGAAACAATTTTGAAACGAACTGGTTTAACATTGAACATTAACATGTAAGATCTGAGAAATTGTTTCATAAATTCTGCTGACATTAATGCATATATTAACAAGAATAATCTTCAATATTTATACATAACTTAAAACAGGAAAATTAACTGTAAGAAAAAATACTAATAATAATAAATAATAATTTTAGAAACAAACTATATTATATAATTTGAAAAAGATTATCCGCGTTCTCAGAAGCTTATTTTAAATTATATGAATAATTTTTGTAAACTTATTAAAATCACAAAGATCACACAGATAATACATTTATGCTTTTCTCATGAAATTATGAAAGTTTCATAGAAGCTTCCCAATCTTTGAAGACATTTAAAAAGATTATTGAAAATTTTTAATGTATTGTATTTCCAAACCTTATCAAATATTGATGCATGCTATTTAACATTTCAGAGAAAAGATCCTTTACTAAAGAAAATTTTCTTTTGATGATATTAAAATATTCCAAGAATGTCTATTTATACCTTCCATAAGGTTTTAAAGTGTTCAAAGTGGAGCTGTACCCTTGTAGAAAATTCTAGTAGCTTATAGAAGCTCCTGAAAGATTCAGCAGGACTTCAAAAGACCTAAAAATGATTACGTCCACGCTTTTAATTGCACTCTGCAAAATACTCAACAGTTTCCAAACATTCTTTTTATATTTTAAATTAGTCAATAGCATTTCAAAAGTGTTGCAAAATCCATTTTCTATTCTAAAAAGATGATTGAGTCGAAGTCGAAATATCGTAACGCCTATTCCGCACTCCTGATTCGTCGTGTAAGTATCGATAGTGATTTTCGACAATTGATATTTGCCGCATTGTAAATTCCGCGTGAATTGAATTTTTAAATTTTGAATTTGGTTTCGTTAATAATCATTTTGTCACGAGTCTAAACTCAAAATAGGTACATTGAAAATCTAGGAATTTTTAAAGATTTCATGGGAGATAATGGTATTTTAAATGTTATGGTAGAATTTTAAAAAATTTCAAGAAGTTTCTGGGAATTTTTCACGACTTTGATCAGATTTCAATCGGACTTGAAGGTACTTTTATGACTTTTAAAATATGTATTTTGTGGGATTTAAATAAGGAATTAAAAACTGTATAGGGTATTTTATTTAGGAATATCACAAGCTTTTTAGAATTTTAAAAAGATTTTGTAGAATTTACAAAGATTTCGAAGGTTTTCGTCAAATTTTAAGGATTTTCAAAAAATATATCTAATTTATAAAAGATTTTGTAATATTTTTAAGGATTTCATAGAATTCGATGAAATCTTTAACGATTTTAAGATCTTTTAAGAGTTGAAACATTTCTAGAGGTTGCTAGAAATTTTATTGATTTTTAAGTGACTTTTAAGAAATTCAAGAGATTTTTAAGCTATTAAAACGGTTTTGTAGAATTTTGTGAGATTTTAGGATATTTCGTCGAATTTTAAGGGATTTTAAAAGCTTTGTAACAGTTTTATGAAATTTTAAGGAATTTTAAATATTATCCTAAAATTTTAATGAATTGTATGAGATTTCTAATAATTTTAGGTGATTTCGAGAGATTTTTCTGATATTTAAATGATTTCGTAATATTTTTAAGGATTTCATTGAATTTGATGAAATCCTTAATGATTTTAAGAGATTTAAAGAGTTGAAACATTTCCACAGTTTGCTAGAATGTTTACAGATTTTCACATATAATATAATAAATTATATAATATTTAAAAAGAAGAGAAATGCGCGCGCGGAGCGCGCTTTCGTTCTTGTAATATAAATTGTAGCCAATAATACATATTTTCATCTGAAAAAAACGTGAGTATTTTGATTTTTATTCCAACTTTTGCTTTGAAACTGAGAGTCATCGAAGTCATAAAAGTCTCGTGAAGAAATCTGTAGAGTTTAAATTCAGTAAACAATAATTGCAGTTAATATTGTCATCTCTTCGTTTCAATTGAGTATAATATTGAAATTTGCGATGTGTAAGGAAATATAAGTAAAAAAGGAAGGAAGAAAGGAAGGAAGGAAGGAAGGAAGGAAGTATGAAAGAAAGAATCTTTCGTTAAATTTAACGAGGCGCGTAAGCTGAGATGAGATTGCAGGAAGTTTAAGTACCTAGTAATGATGCCTATAATGCCTATATGACCGTTGAAGTCTTATGACTGTGAATGCGTCCATTAAGTTATCAGAGGATCTTATTAGATCGAGAGCATCCAAGTCGGGCGTGGGGCGTCGGAAGGGCGGTACCAAGGCTTCCATAAACCATAAACTTAAGCCGTAGAACGACCGATGTTGCCAAATGTATACGCGCGATACCCAGAGGTTAATACATAATGCATGCTTCGGATTTACGTGTAGCGCCGGCGCTACTAAGAACGCCCCGGATACCAGGGGCGTATTATGATAATCGTCCTTAACCAGGTAATGAGGTATGAAAAATTATGTAATGTTCTTAGTGAGAGCTCCTTATCCTTAAGGCAGTTTACTCCACAGTAAGTTATGCTACGCAGTACATTTTACTACGCTTCATAAATAGCCTAGAATGATTTTCCCCTCCACTTTTCCCCTTCCATTGGTTTCGTAGCCAGTTAGAAGCGTTTATTCCCTTCCATCGGCTTCGTAATCAATCAACTGACCGCAACTGACACAGTGTGACACGAATTGACTGTAAAATGACCTTAATTGACTTGCGGGGCTTTTATAGACGTATTGTAAATTTTAGTGACTTTATTGATGACTAAATACTATCTCGATGACAGAAAATGATTGAATAGGACTGTAACTGACTGAAAATGACTACAAATGATTTAAAAAGACTTTAAGTTACTACAAATAACTGGACCTGACTCTAAATGGCCGAAAATTATTGCAACAGTCTGGAAAAGACTACAGTTATATGCTAATAATTGCAAATGAAAGTTTTCTCTTCATTGATCAATTTTGTTATGAGTTAATTAAATTCCCTGCGTTAATTAAAATTCCGAAACAGTTAATTACGTAGGAAGTTGTTGTTTCGACAGATAGAAAAATTTATTTTCCCTTTCATAGCTGTGTACCTCATTTAGTGCAGAATTTAATCGATAATTCTTGATTATACGTTGACTGTCCGGATAAAATTTCACCCATTTATAGAAAATGAAATTAGTGAAATTTTAATGACTATAAAGATATTATTGCAAATTTAATACTTTTCCTATTATTGTTACATACACAGAAAAAACAAGGACTGAAAGTGTTTACAGCTGAAATCAGTTTTTAGACTGAATTTCAGTCTTAAGTCAGTTTTTAGTCTTGTTTTAAGACTAAGAAATCTAAAAACAAGACTTTAAGACTTTAAGACTTAGTCTTAAAACAAGACGAAAAACTGACTTAAGACTGAAATTCAGTCTAAAAACTGATTTCAGCTGTAAACACTTTCAGTCCTTATTTTTTCTGTGTATGTAATTGTTGGGAATGAAATTTAATTGTGGCTAGTACATGATTGAAAATTTATTATTACAATTTTGCGATATAGTTGGTTAATTTCCTGCAATCTGTGGTTTAATATTTTCACTATAATTGTTACATATGTCACTGTTATTAGGTATGAAATTTAGTTGTGATTATCGTATGATTGAAAATTGGTTATTACAATTCTGCGATATAGTTGGTCAATTTCCTTTAATATGTGCTAATATTGTGAACCTATTGAATTCAAGAGTAATTACTAGTTGATGTATTAATATCCTACAATATGATTTAG
The DNA here is from genome assembly GCA_900474275.1 of Synergus japonicus. Taxonomy (NCBI): domain Eukaryota; kingdom Metazoa; phylum Arthropoda; class Insecta; order Hymenoptera; family Cynipidae; genus Synergus; species Synergus japonicus. Next base: position 33,563 of record UCOH01011695.1, on the reverse strand, counting down.
ACTTATCCGAAATGAAATAAAATAGCTTATCACTCTTCTAAGTTAATTTTCTTTCATTATTATATATAATTGTACTATAAAAACAAGTGTTATTTGTTCAGAATATTTCATTGATTTTCTTTTTACATTCTTTTAAATGGTACAATCCAGGTAAAAATACTTTGACGAATTGTACAGTCAAGGCAAAAATTGTTGGTCAAACATTAGAGTTTAGGAAAAAATACTTGGTCAAGGAATCATAAATAATTGTTCAAAAGCTACAGTAACTTTAATACTTTTCTTTCGGTCTAAGAATAAAAAAAGTTTACTGATTATTATTGATGTGATTGGTTTATTATTAATCTCATATTTTAATCATAAAGCGCTTCTCTTGTTGCATAAGTTATTTCACTCTTATTTGGAAGAGAAATAAATAAATCACCTGAATGAAATAATGGAATATTACATTACAAGAATCGTAAAGCAAGGTAGATTGTTAAATTCGTTTCAATTGCATGAAAACGACATTAATGTATAATGAGATACATGAGCTTTAAATTATTGCAGCGTGTTAATAATGCAATGTTCAACATTCATTCAATATACAAAAGCATTACCAGTGAATAGCATATTTCCATTCATATTTCTCCATCCATAAAAGCCGAAAAGTAAAAAAAGGATCTTTTAATGGTGGGATAATTTTAGTGGCAAAAAATGTTAAGTATTTCACATTAAAGCAAAACTCCAGTTATATAAATGGTGCAATAATATTTTAAAAATGTATTTTTTTGCAAGACTAATTTAGTATTCGTCTAAAGTTTAAGCATTTTGTCGTCTGATTTTGGTGCATCCGCCTTTTTTATTAACACAACTCCGAGACATCACTCTTGGGGAAAAAGGTCACGTGCTGTCCCTCTTGTGCTTAAAAAAACTTGCACATTTTCCCTCTCCCTTTTTTACGACATTTCTTCCAAAGGGTGACATTCCATAACATAGCCACGTAACATTTTCACAGTGGAACTACTTTTGACCTGCATGATCTTCCTTTTTTCTGCTCTCTTATTTGTAATTTGTGCACTCACATGCACTTTTAATTTCGGAGCATTTTGCATATTAGAGAAAAAATGTAGGTAAGTTTTTTTATTACTTTGAGTTTGTGCTCATTACTTTAAATATTAATGATTATTTTTTTTGTTTTTACCTGTACTGTTTGACCACGTATTTTCGTCTGGACTCTACCGTTTAACAAAGTATTTTTGTCTAGACTGTACCGCTTGGCTAAGTATTTTTGCCTTGACTGAACTCTTTAACAACGCGAATTTGTCTTGACCATTCTTTTTGTTTTGTTTTACCTTGATCATGCTTCTTTGCTATGGCGATTATTATTTTGAACATGACTGTACATTTGACCATGTTTTTTTACCCAGTGATTATATCGTTTGACCAGGTATTTGTATACCCTTGACCCCATATTTTTTCCAGACCACTTTTTTTTTGCCTTGGCCACACTTTTTCCTATGCTGATCATTATTTTGAGCGTGATTGTACCATTTCATACATAAATTGATCCCTTGACCAAGGTTTTTGTTTTGACCATGCTTTTTTTGTCTAGTCCATGCTTTTTTTGCATTGACCATGTCTTTTCGCCTTAACCTTGTCCCTTTTGACCAACTACTTTGACAATCACTAATTCTTTTCAATTAGAAATCAAAATTATCTTGAAACTTCATCGAAAAACGAGGCGAAAAATATATTGTTGATTCTCCGTGAATTTAAATTGCTTGAAATTTGAGAGGCAAACAAAAGTTACTCCCTTACTTTTTTGAATTTGATCGAAACTAAACTGTACTTCTATGAATTTCAATTAACAACTGGGGTTCAGATTGAAATATAACACATCTCTCTTTTACCGTGTTTTGACTCGCTATTTATTTTCGTAAATTTAAGCTTGCGTATTGAAAGCGACGTATGTTGGACATTTATTTATACCGTAGCCCCGGAAATATTCGAGACGGTCTTGCTGTCGTCAATGTTTCACGGAAAAATGGAGAGATATGAAATGAACGTGAGAGAAAGAGAAAAAGAGATTGTAGATTGAAAGCGGAATGCGGTTCTTGGTGATTGGGGTGGGAGAGTGGAACGTTTCCTCCGGCACAACAGGAAATGAAAGAACCGTAGAGAGGACGAAAAAATGGATGAAAAGTAAGAGAGAAGGTGGACGTTTTTCGCACTCCCCATCATATTTTCTGTTAACTTTTACAAACCCAAAAAAATAAAGAAAAGAAGGAGAATAAAAAAAAATTAAGGTCTTCGTTAGATTATTTGCCAATTCCGGGTGTAAAACAGTTTATAAATCGATAAACTCAATAAGTAGCTTTGTAAACAAATGAATTACAATTTTTCTCTCAATTTTGTTAAAAAATAGAATTTTTTTTTGAACATTAGAAATATTTATTTTTACTTTATCTGTAAACTAACCCTATTATTTATTTCCAGGATTGTTTCAGTTAAAAGAATGTTTAGTATTTAATTGTTTAAATTCTTAAGTTTTGAATGCTCTAATTTAAGTAAATTTAGTACAAAGTTTTAATTTTAAGTTCAACAAAATGTTCTTGTTATGAGAAAATTGCGCGCACGAAAGTAAAGAAGAAAGTGTGTGAGTGTAATATTTAGTACCATGAAAATGTTTTATTTTGAAATTTGCTTCATTTTGTTTGCAGAAATGTATAGAAGGTTGAAAACTAGAAATATAATTTAAACCATATGTAATTGGAAATGCAAATTCTCTTTAAAAATCTGCAAAATATTTGCTTGAGACGTAATGAAAGTACGTTTTAGAACGTCGGCCTGAGAATTTACTTTTAAAAATTGAGTAAAAATGGTGATTAAAATTTCTTTCTTAATTAATTAGATTCGTGAGTATATATTTTTAAATAGAAACCTATCAAAAATGTTGCCTCTCTAATGTAGAAGAACACAATATTTTTTATGGGAGGAAATAATAAGATAAAAGTTACATACTTTCACTAGTCTTGGAAATATACGGGCATAGATTCTCATTTATGAGTTAATAAATACAAAATAAAACTCTCCGTAATGAAATTTATCAAGTTTATTTCGAACATTTAACAACTAGCCTCATCTATAAATTGTCAAACGTTTTCTCATAGTGCTTTAGTACCAACTACTTGATCTCTATTACTTAGGGGTTTACATCTGGATTTACGAGGCTCTAAAAGAATATATAAAAACATTGAAAAAGCCTCGTACTGTTACACTTTTTAGCAAGATTGGTCGTGAATGCAAAAGTTTGTACAGTAAAAATATAAAAAAAAGAATCTTAAAAAACAGGACTCGTAATATTTCTCTTAAAAATAAGAGAACAATCGTAGTTACATATCCATAAAAAAAAGGTAATATCTATTGTCTTAATTTTTGGCCGACAATTACTATCAGTATTACTGTTCTTATAAAAATATAATACTTTAATCATCAGGACAGAAGGATAATTTCTAAAGAACAGAAGGATGGTCTATGGAAATGAAAGCATCCCAATTCTTCCTTTTAGACTGAGGATACTTTGTTTCTGGCAATTGTTTCCTTCGCATAAATGTTTTTCTTTACATGGACATAGTGGATAAGAAGAAGAGTGGAGGGGCTGAGAGTAAAAGCACACTAAAAAAATTACGGGAACCTTCATAATCTCAGTAAAATGAGGGTCTACAGTCCCTCAGGTAAGGGTCGAGGTAATGATGTAATGACTTTCCCAACGAGCTTTTAGTACGTAGCTATTTCTGACTGAATGGGACAATTTAACCATTAAAACGTTTCGGCAGTTCCTTGTCAATTTAGACCAATTCGTTTGTTTCACTTCTACTGCTCTTCATTTCATTTATATTTCGGAGATATCCTTTTTATAGAAGAAAATTACAATGCATATCTTCCTTGTCCTTATTTCAATTCCTCTTCCCCTTTTTCCTCAGCTTTATTTTACAGCTTCACCTTTCTTGCTAATCCCACTTCCCTCATCATCTTTGTTCTTCTTATCCATCTACTCTTTTATTTTTTCCCCTTTCCTCTTAATTTGTAATTTTATTTCTCACGCCACTTCCTCGATCGAAAAATCGTTTTTTTCTACTTTTTTTCTACTTTTTATATTATGTTAACATTTATATTTCTATCTATACGTTGACTTTCAAAAATCACAGACAAAAAACGAGACAACCAGAAAAAACCCGGAAATTTCAAATTGCCTGATCACTAGACATCCTGATATCTCTAAAAATATTCATACTGATTGTTCATTCTTGGATATAAATTAAAAATCACACAAAAATTCAATACCCTATTTTTTGGAATTTTTTCGACAGCTTTGCAATATTATCGAATATTGCTGTAGCCGGCTGATAGCTGGGTCGGAAAGCTTGATAAATATGCCGACCATCGAAACGGAAATAAGAACGCCGAAACGTCACGATTTCCTTTTCTTAATACATCGACTTTCCCATTATAAGAAAATAGAAAAATAAAATACTAAAAAAAGAAAATAAGCCTATTACAAAAGAAAAGAAACAAAAAATTTTAACAGTATTAAATTCGTGAAATACCTACTAGTGTATATAGATTTTAAAGCTAAGAACACTTTGTTTTTTCTTTCAAAGAAAAACAGAGAGTTTAAGACTTTACACTGGAAAATGGAAGTTCTCTCTTTTTCTACCTGAAATATCAACAAACTTAAAATACTTCACTTCTCGTTTGCGAAACTTCTACCATGATAAATCTTATTTTCACGGTTGAAAAGGAAAGCTTATATATTTCCGAGAAAATAACAAACTCTGCATTTTAAATAAACAGCTATTTGTATTCTTTCACCCGTGAGACCTCAATTATTAATTTTGGGGAAATTCCTGCAATTTTCAAATTAATGTAAACTCACAACTTATACATATAAGATAAAATACAAGATAAAATGAAAAATAAAATTCGAATCAACTTCAATTTTTCGTCAATTTGACGTTTTCTAATACTTCAAACGTTATTTCATTTAAGTATACCGTAACTCGTCAAACATTTTTCTTTCGTACAATAAAATTTTATTGAAATTTTTAAAACGCTCTTTGTACTCAATGTGGCACAGATTTTTATTGAAAATTGTTACGAAATAGTCCCCGAAGCGGAAAAATCTTTGACATGGATTTCCTTTTTGCTCTTATAGCGAGCTGAATTGAAACCCGCGCACATTGTGAATGTATGCCGTATCTCTCAACAAGTTAGACGAAAAGTGGATCACTAAATATTAGGCAGCAGCCCTTTACTTCGGATTTAAAGGGGGTGGGTTGTGAGAGTCGGGGGTAGTTCTTTCGCTCGTGCTTTTAAGCAAACGTCCCACGTAGTTGCTCGCTATTTCACGAAACAGGTGCAGTTAAAATATCCCCTCAAAAAGACATGAACAAGCCACCTACTACTTACAGGGTGTTCCTGTAAAAGTAAAACCGGATTAAAAATGCGATAATGCACTGGCTTATTCAAAATAAATATGGAAAATTTTTTTATATGATTTTAACATTTATAATGCAATTCGGGGAAATAAATACGAAGAAGTAATTTCAGAGATATAATAATAATATAATAATTGGATCAAAGAATTATTTCTCCATTGAAAGATAAATATCTGTAGTGGAATGAATACTAAAAGTATATATTAGAAATTTTTTAATTTACGAAATTCTAGTTTTTAAGGGAAATGAGGCTTATGGACAGCCCTGCTTTAAGGTTTAATTTGAGGACATTAATGTAACACCGTATGCATGACTATGACAAAGCCCTTGAGCTGGAATATTGGCAATAAGGAGATATTGCTACTCTACGAATTACAGTCTGGGAGAGTGTGCAACTCCCTATGCCTTTCGAGGTCAAGGAGTGAACCAGAAGTAGGTTTGCAGAAATGAGAAGGGCTCTGAACACGTTTTCAAGGGTTTTGTGATTGGTCGACGTCAGATTTCAAGCCAATCTACCATATAAATGTCGAGGTCAGCTGAAATCAAAGATTTCAAGAATAGGGGTCTTAAATTGTTACAATTTTGTCTTAAGTAGATTCTTTAAAGAGTTCCATATGCGCAGTTCTACAGGAAACCTGTTCGGGAAACCTGTACAGGAAATCTATATACAGGAAACCTGTACGGAAAATATGTATGGGAAATCTGTACGGGAAATCTTTACGGAAAACCTGTACACAAAATCTGTACGGGAAACACGTGTATTGGAAATCTGTTCGGGAAATCTTTATGGAAAACCTGTACAAGAAATCTGATTTTGTAGGTGGAACTTGTATAGAAAACATGTACGGGAAATCTGTATGAAAAATGTAATTGGGGAATCATGTAGCGGAACTTGTAAGAGAATCTGTACGGGAAACCTGTACGGGAAACCTGTACCGGAAACATATATGAGAAAACGTGCAGCGGAACTTGTAAGAGAATCTATACAGGAAATATTGTTTCACAATAAATGAAAAACTAGAAACTTCATATAAAGCTTCTTATTAGTTTGAATACATCCAGAAATGGAAAAGTCTATTTTTTGTTTCATATTTGCTTGTTATACATCACTAGCTGTATGATTTCCTTTGAAACCCGAAAATGAAAAAAAAAAACTTGAAAATCTTTTAGATGAATAGAAAATGACAATTTTATCTTTTTTCTCAAGGGATTAGGGAGTTAGGGTATGCAGTAAACTGACCTAGTCTCCGGGGTTGGAAAATCGCTGATTCTAAGGTGGGTAAAACCCGGTGCGTGCGTCGAACTTTCGGACTCGACTGTACGTGCGAAATATCGACGTACACAGACGCTCTTGCTCTAGGGCATACTCTTACGATTACGTTTCGAATTCACTAGTGTCAAACGATATTTAGAAACAGAGTCCCGAAAGCGAGGAAAAAAGATGGCATTTGAAATTCATAAGCGAAACGTATTTGGTTGACTTGGCAAAATAAATTGAATAAGTTGAATATAGATATAGTTGAAGGCGGCTATGTGGTAGCAAATATGCGAGTTATGAGAATGTAATAATACTTGGGATATTTCTTGTAGTTTATGTTCTATTTTATAGAGAAAATGCCACCATATTTGAAATTTTTAAGGATACCTATAAAAGAGTCTCCGTGAATTGTAAGAAACATTATCTAATGTTCAAAAATCCAAAGTACAAATTAAGTTTCCAATGAGCTTTCTTTATTGCGTGTAATAAATCAATTCATGCGAAAAATGAAATTATAATAACAGATAAATATATATAGCACAGATATATTGGACGAATTAATATTGTAGATTATTTGAGTAAAATGAATCGGGTTTGAAAATAAATAGGAGATTCGGTGCATAAATTATTGGTATATCATCAAACAAGCATATCATATAAAATATTTGTTATCCATAACGATTTCGAATGCAAGAAATAGTATATATATAATATAATATATATAATATTATAATATATTATAAATATAATTTTTCTTTTTTTCTCACGATTTTTGGATTTTGAGTCGAAATCAAATTCTACTCATGAAAAGTCTACATTATAACTCGTTTTATGAATCCAAAGATATTGGAAAAAATGAAATTCTCGCGAAGCTCGCACGAAAAATGAAAAATTCTCGAATCCCAGAAATACTAAGCGCCACTCAATATAAACTTTATCTCACTCTTAGCCTTGCATTTTCCCTCGATTAGATTTTCCAGTAGATTTACGAGCGAATCACTCTGCGATGTAACAGCCATTGAAATTCAAATTTCCAGTATCCAAAACGATCAGTGATCGTTAATTTTGAAAGCGCCTGTTATTTCCCGAGGGTCCTAGGCTGACTTCAGCATCCCTAGTTTCCGCGCGCGTCTCACTGATATTGCAAACATCTTGCAAAATAATCCAAAAAATTCTAGGGCACCAGTCCTGGAGAAGTGGTGAGGCGGAAACGAGGGTGAAGGTGAAGGGTGGCAGGTTTCTAGAGTAGTTAGAAGGGGCGGAGGAAAAAGAGGGTGAAAGCGAGGCTCTTAGCTCGTAAATCGCCTATATGAAACTTCTCCACTCATTGCTACACAACGTCTACTGTAATCCCAGTGACACATGGGAAATCTGCAAATGTATTATAGTATTTGATAAAGTACTGAAAGGAGAGAGGTATCTACTTAGTCCATTGCATAAAAATGTCTCCTGGAAAAAATATTACTTCATAAGGCTCGTTATACATGTATTTAAAAGAATTTTTATCTCCCTGCATGATAAAAACATCTTACCGCCCCTGTCTTCATAATTAAGAGGCTCCCACCCTTCTACTTCTTCCCACCGACGAACACATTACATCTTCCTTCTATTCTCTTATTGTCTTCCTTAATCACACCCACATTGTTTTACTACACACATTTACCGGAAACTCATTTTATTCAAGTCATTTCCCTTTTTCAGCACTGTTTCATCCCCATTTTTTTAGATTAACCACGCCTATTAACATTTAGAACCTTCATTTTGCCACACCCCTTTTATTTATCAGTCACGCCCGTTTCTTAATATTTTATTCCCTTCTTGTCTACATTAAACATATCTATTATTATTCCGAATCTTTAATATAACACGCCCCTTTTTCTTCATAGAAAAAGGGGCGTGTTATTCCTCATTTCCTAATTAGCCTCGTGTATTTTCTTGAAAGCCCGCCCTTTTCTAACCATAATTTACGCCCGTTCTTTTTAATTAGCGACCTATAACTTAATTTATTACCTCCATTTTTGATAAACTACGCCCCTTCTAGGCCACGCCTATTGACTCAAGAAGGCATATCTTTCGTTCAGTGACAATGCCACTTTTCTATGAGCAACGCCCATTTGGTTAAGAAATAAGTCCTTAGTTTTCTCGAACACGCCCATTTTCAAAAAATCACGACCCTTTTCTTTCTCAGTGACGGCTAGTTTTTGTGAAGTCATACCCCTTTCATGATGCTGTTTGATCCCCTTCTTTTCTACATTAATCACACCTATTATAATTTCGAAGGTTTAACAGAACACGCCCCTTTCTCCTCCACAATCACATCCGTTTTATGCAGTCACGCCCATTTCCTAATTAACCTTGTGTATTTTCTCGAAACCCCGCCTTTTACTTGATTATTTATACCTACACAGACAAAACAAGGACTGAAAGTGTTTACAGTTGATATCAGTTTTTATGCTGTCAGTCTTAAGTCAGTTTTTAGTCTGAAATTTAGGTTAAAAACTGATTTCAGCTGTAAACACTTTCAGTCCTTGTTTTTTCTGTGTATTCTCTTTAAGTAGCAACGCTGTACATTCATTTATTACGCCCATTTTCGTTAAACCACGCCCATACCTTGCCCACGCCCACTCAGTTAAGGAAAATAATGACTTATTCCTCAATTGCTTATTTCATTTATTCTCATATATTCTCAAACACGCCTATTTTTGTTAAACCACGCCCCTTTACTAATTTTCTATTCCTATTTATTTAAAAACTCAATATAATTTTCAAAATTATAAGGGAACTTAAATATGATTTGTATAAATCAGAGGTGCTTTTGCAACCTTTGATAACAAATTCAGATTATGCTGATGAATAAGCATACCATGTTTACGTGAATGGGAACACGCCTGGAAAATCGGCGGCAATCGGGGAAGGGTGAGATTAAAATACAACGGCGAAGTATAAAGCAAAACGTCGATTTACATTTATGAACGCCTTCAGTTGAATCTCTTACGATGGGTATGCTAATTTTCAGAAGTTGTAAAATTACATGCAGACCTTTGTTCCACGGTTACCACTATCGAGTTATCGTTAATCAGGCGTATCGAATTGTTTACGCAAAGCTTGTTCTGCATTCATTCCGAGATGAAAAAACTGAAACCCTTTGCGAAAAATTTTCAGCGGAAATTGATTAAATTTAGCTGTCAGCAGTATTTTTTCGATGGAATGGAATAAATTACATTTGCTTTGATGAGCTTTGCATAGGTTACTTTACATTTATTTTATATAATTTAAATTAATTAAATTTATTTAACTCTACCCAGTAAAGTCTACATAGTAAAGTAAACAATGTTTACTTTTTAATTTTGTTGAATAGATTTTTTACAATTAGAAGATTTAATAATCTAATAAAGTTTTGTGTTTTACTGAGAAGTGTAATTTTAGACTGATATTGAGTAAACTTAATTTCTGGATTGTAGTTTACAAATCCATTTACAGTGAAGCAGTTATTTATATGAAACCATAAAATTCCATACGTATGTATATTACTGCCATCTTGTCCAGCTTTAAATTTTCAATAAACTTCTATATTTGTGAAAATGGTACAGTTTATTATTACTGGTATTAAAAAACCTGCGGCTCTTTTATTTTTCAATTTCCATAAAACTAGCAAATTGGGTACTTAAGGCATACCTATCATTTTTTCTCGTTCATCAAATTGATGAAATAATCTCACTGTTGACAAGAATTACTGCAGTGCACGTAAAGAGCTTTATTTCGTAGGAGAAACATTTTTTCTGTTCTAACTAATTAATTTCGTAGCTCAGATTGTGGCTTGAGGGGGAATTGAGAGAAAAAGGAAGGGCGTGATTTTCGCCCTTTTCCATCTGTTCCCTCATCAGAAAACTCATTCTTTAAATGTCTTTCTTGTTTATATTTTTTCCAATATCATTAATCTACTAGATAAAAAAATAAGGCACCCACAATCCAATCAGTCGTAAAATGATGATTAAGCATAATTGCAATAAGAAATTACAAGCTCGTTATTTAACATTCTCTCTAAAATTGTATAAACGTTAAAAGGTAATTTTATCGTGATTACACGATATTAATTCTAAATAAAATTAGAACAGGCTGGAAGTTTTGAACTTAATAAATAGTTTATTATTCCTCAAAAACAATATACGTCCCTTGTTTTATTTGTTTTCGCAGCGTTGAATTGTGTACTGCGAGAGCTTTTTGCCACTCGACTTACTTTGAAAACCGAGAAAAAACGCACAATAGGCACCAAACAAGAAAACTCACAATAGGGATTTCCTAAGGTGTGGAAGTTATCAAATGGCATCAGTTGCATTTATTGTGAGGAATAATGTTAAAACTGGTTAACAATAAAATGTAGAACTAAAAATCATTTCTGGTGTTCGTGTTGCTTTAACAATTGAAAATTCTGTTCTTTAGATCTTTTGCCTTTAACTGCGCTTCTCCTTTGACAAAAAAGAAAACTTGTCCATGATGGTAGAACAAAAGCCGAGCCCTTTATATCCTCTATTGTCCTCTGCCTTCAGGATACTCGTATATTTGCCCACGCGGATTTTCCGGACCTCTGAAATATCCTGGGAAGACTTACAGAGTTTATTCTGGGTCTCTGATGCCATAATATATTGTAAGGAAAAAAATTATCTACACGCAAAAAAGTAAATGGCACAATGTAATCCGGAATCAGATCAAAAAATACCATTTCGAACTGGCTGATTTGCGCTCTGAAAAGTCATTTAGCACTTTATACTATTTCTCCAAAAAAAAACGACTCAGAATATAAGAGTGTACTCGCTGAGGAAATGAACCCCGGACCTAAAAATCCTAAAACCTAATACGCACGCACTAATCGACTGAGCTATTTAACCGCTTGAACTTCGCAAACAAAATCTCAGTTAAGTTTTTCGCCGAAATACCACTTTACTATTTCTAATTGGTACTTTTTAACTCGTCTTCGAGTTGAACCTTACTATTTAAAACTAATGCTCGAGAGCATGATCTTCAAATGGTAATTTTTGCTATTCCTTTTAGTCAAAACTGATATGAAAAGTATTTTTTATTACTTGACATATTTCATTGCTTTATGTAAATGGTATTTCCAGCTACGCTACTGGCTTAGAGTTATGATTTGCATAGTAATTTTGAGAAAGTGGCAAAAAATCAAAATGCAAATTGTATTTTAAGCTAGTTTTTTTGTCAAAAGTTGCAATTTATATAGCAATTACAAGTAAGTGGCAAAAATTCAAAATAAAAACAGTATAGTATTTAACATTTATATCGATTTTCAAAAAAAAAAAAAATGGTAATTTGTGCCTTTTACTCGAAAACTCTTTTTTGCGTGCATCATTTAAAAAGTATTGAAGGTGTCAATTTGTTTTTGAAAGTTATGATTACAAATTAGTGATGAGATGCACGAAAAACCCCCCTTTAAATAATTTCAGAATGATTTAAAGTGAATTTCAGGAGATTTTAGGTGATTTCAAGTGATTTCTGAATGATTTCAGATGATTACAAATGATATCAAGAAATTGCGAGCGATTGTATATGATTAAAAATAATTCCAGTGATTTTAATAAATTTCGAATGATTTTAAATGGTTTTAGGTCATCTTTAGTGATTTTTAAGTGACTAAAAATATTTCATGTGATTTCCAAGAGTTTTTATAGAACTTTGATTGATTTCAAGTAAATTTCTAGTAATAGTAATGTATTAATTAATTACTATAAATAATTAATGATTGTAATGATTACAGATGATTTTTATACATATGTATAAAATTTTGAAAATGCAAAAAAATATCTATTCTAAGGTTGAAATGACCTAGATTATAGGTCGAAGATTCAAGGATTTTAATATCGAACTGAGTGTCGGGTATGCAATTTCGCACTAATTAATCTAAAAATTTGAGTACCAATATTGGAACGTCACTAGATCGATTGGCATACATATTGCGACATAGTGGAAACGCAATTTGTAATCAGTCTTGCATGTACCAAGTTCCCTTTCTCATTCGAATTCAGTAGCGTACGAGCCATTCAATCTTTTAGAATTCGTTGGTCCAAAGATTGAAAATAATAGAATCCCTAGTCACGGAGATGAATTTACGTCAATGAATGAACTTACTTTATTTTTTTTTTTTTTTTCACTTTTTTCCATTACTTTGCTTTTCCTTTCTCCAGATTAGCTTGAGAATTTCCCAAGATTGAAGTGATTTTATGTTCCCTTGCAATCATTTTCAATCACTTTAAGAGGCAGCTATTATCTGCAATCACTCGTAAATCATTATTGAAATCACCTGCGCTTCAAATTATTCATTGTAATCGTTCTGAAAACTTGAAAATCATGATAGTGATCACTTGAAATCATTAGAAAATCTCTTTTAATTAATTTTAATTACTTCGAATCACTTTCATTTACCCCAAATCACCTGTAATCACCTAAATTTACATGCAATCATCAGGAATCACTCGGAATTTAATTAAAATTACGTGAAATTTATTATAAATCACTTGTGAATCACATTAGTCACTTAAAATCACCTAAAATCACTTACATTACTGGGTAATCATCTCAAATCAAATTCACGTGCACTCTTTTTTAAATTTCATTATTGATTCGAGTATGAATATATTTTTATCTTTTTTGTAAAAATATTTTTCTACTACTTGCTTTTATGTGTTTCCTTTTATCAAGATTTTATAACGAGGAATTTCCTCGTGTCCTCGGGAGTTAGTACACGTAAGAATGGTATTATGGTAGGTGTCTGCACGACGAATTGCAATTGAATGAGTCGATTTGATTGGGGACACAAAGCTCAGCCGGAAGGTAAAATGAGAATGAGAAATAAATGAAGAGAGGAAAATAAGCGGCACCAGAAGGTAACTCCCATAAGATACGAGGAGAAGAGAAAACACTATTCTCTTCACATCTTATAGGGACGATCGATTTTTGTTCATCATCTAAAAACGGAGAGCTAAACTGCTGCCCATGTCGTACGGTCCTGATAAGCGGACGTGCATTGCATGAAATTTTCATACTATTCTGTTCTCGCTTTCCACCATACGCTGAAAAATATTTGGAGAATGTGTTGTAAATCCGGGTTATTCGCCTATCACTGTTACACACTCTGATAAAATTAAAAAATTAAAATGGCCGTTCTTAAATTCGTCCAAAAATACTGGTTGACCATCTAAAATCCAGAAATAATGCTTTTAGACAATCAGCAGCTTTAAAAATATCACAAATTTGAATTTCACATTTCTAACTCATTTTCTAACATATTTCTAAATTTGTCTGAAATTCAAAATATTCGATTTAATTTCAAATGAAGAATGTCATTTGATACTGAAGTAGAGTGCATTATATTTAATCGAAAATTAATTATACTATTAATTAGTATATTATTAATTGATCAAAGAGGAAAGAAGAACATTCAAAAATATGAAATTCAATCTCAGTTACTTAATTATACTTTAATTAATAAGGTGTTCATCAAATAATTATGCTTCAATTAGTTCGCAATAGAATTCATTAAGTCTCGTAAATGATCAAATTATTATTCCTTGTTAGTTGCTTTTATTTTTTCAACATTTTTAATTATGTCCATATCGCATTATTAAGGTAATTCAATCTTTCAATAGGAGAGCAAATTTTATTATAGTAATTAATTTTCAATCATAAAGAATAACATAATACTTTTACTTCACTCATTTTTTATTTCTTCATCAGATATAAAAATTTTTTCAGAGAAAACTCTTCGGGCTAGAATCAACAAATTTCAAATTTACATTACGTTACTATCACTTCTCTCTCTCTCCCGGTTTTAAACCGTATGTTATTTACATATTGTATGGTTCATTAATAAACATTACAGTATATATTATATAGAACTCTAAAACGGTAATTTATTCATAATAACTTTAGCTTCAGATTGAATTAATTACAAAATTATATATAGTGTTAAATTTCCATTTAAAAACCATTTTTAGTCACCGACAAAAATTCAATAAAAATGATACTGGTTTGCCAAAAAAAATAGATTACTTAATTTATATTCGCACTCAAAATAATTGAACTCTGTTAATTTTCGGACTAGCTAATGTAACTAAAGTTTAGCAAATTAATAGATTAACAGATTTCTTGTCCAAACCTATAGGCTGACAAAACATAGTTTAATGCAAAACAGATTCTAAATTAATAGACTCGTGTCCTAGGCTAGCTATATTAATATATTAACATAATCTATTAGCATAATTTACCTCTTATAGGACATCATCCTATCAAGTTAGTCGATTTAAGGTCACAAGGACTTTTGAGTCAATATCGTAGATTCCAACAAAAGTTAACAATCTAAAATGCCAACTACTCTTCAAAATCTGTCCAATTCGATGTTTAGTAGCATCTTGTGGTTTATTTGACTGGAAATTGAACTTGTAAAGTGTACTTTACCAGGAGCTATGGCCCCTTCAACTTATCTTCACCTTTACAACCTCTGCTTCTGCTAATTGAAACTAACAAACTTTTCCCTGCTTTAGGCAAATTTACATGGATGTTACACTTGAGTCAGATGCGGTTAGTCTCAGTAGTGAATTCGTTTGTAGAATTATATCTGACTTTCCTCTGATTTATTCGTTGATTTTCATTAAACTACTGCCATTGTTTTTTACTTTGTTATGCATAGTAAAGTAAAAGACAATCTTTATCCGAATTACACTTTTTTCACACCCAAGAATACTAACAACATTAGTTTTCTACAAAAATCACAGAAAATATCGATCCTAGACAAAAATATTTCCATATTAATATTAATATTATTGGGTGTCTTTTTTGGAATGAATTCCGAGTTTAATTAAGCCTCCAGTTATTTAATTCACATTTACTAAATTATTTATTAGTCATTAGTCAAATTGATATTCAAATGACAATTTTATTATACTCCGAACCTTTTTAAAAACTTTCTTCTTACCTGTTTAAAAAAATTACTATATTTAATTACAAAAAAATGTAAAACTTCCACACTTTATCTAAATAGCGCTAATTTACAATCTCATTAGTTACAAAGATATACAGCTCTTTCGACTATGGAGGGTTTTCTCTAGAGTCTAGAGGCTCTAGGCTGCACGTATATTCCGTCTGACCACAAAATGGCTTTTCTACTGAAGAATGCAGCTCTCGCTTAAGTAGATAAGGAAGTTTCTGACCCGACACACTTGTCACGTTCGCCTCTGAATGCCTTGCATACGTGAATACAACTAGTAGAAAAATATACGCTAGGTGGAAATTGAGGCTGCTAACACATTTGAAAAGGATAATAAAACCTCATAGTCCTTTATTTGTAATAAAATATTTCATATAATCCTCGATTCTGAAGGGTTTTCAAATTTCAAAGGATTTTAAGGTATTTTATTTTATTTTATCGAATTTCAAGGAGATTTCAAAAAATAAAAGAGATAACAAGATATTTTATATGATTGTAAATAGATAAAAAGTGAAATTTGGAAAATTATTTTAGTATGAGTACCCAAAAATTGATTTAATGTGTGTAAATAAAATAATGTTGCCATAAACCTACTAGTCGCATCCTCTATGGATCCATCAACTAAACCGAGTCATTTCAGGTGTCAGTTATTATTCCATGAAGAGAGAAATAAAAACTTATGTTATGACATAAACCTCTAAAATGTCAATTATAAAAATAATGATTTTATTTAAAATTTGTTAATTTAAAATTTTTTCATGTTAGATAGAATATTTACTATTAGGAAAATATGCAGGATGAATACAAATTTAATACTGTTACAGAAATATTTTCTAAAAAATATTATTATGACTTCTGAGTACCTAGACAATATTTTCTAATATGAAATCCTACTATACAATTTTTATTACAAGTTCTCTAGACAGATTACAATCTCTAATCTAGAGATCCGTCGATATGCCACAATGATTATCAGATAAGTGGAAGGATAAGCTACAGATTAACGGGCCTAGGCAGATAATTCACATTACGGAACACAGTAGGAATATATTAAGAATTCAAAGAATGAGAACACAGAAGTCAAATTACGAGGGAAATCCATTACATAGAAAAAAGGCGAATAATGTAAAATTAAATATTCCATGAGATGAACATTGGCTCGGGGCGGATGGTGGGTTTGCGTTTTACACAACGGCGCACGTCGCTCGATCGATCGACATAGCTGTGCAGCCAGTATGGAAATACTCCAGTGTAGGTATTTATACACATTGAAATCTGGACACTTTTTACGATATTTACACTCAGAGTTATTCACCTGAGTTTATCCGATTTGTCGACTTTATCAGACATCGAGCCGAGACGTTCAAATGGTAGAGAAAAGGAGAATAGGTCAGAAATTTTTCTAAGCAAAACTCCCAAAAAATTCTTTAACTTACTGATTTTTGTCTAATTTGTACAAATAATTTATTTATGGGTCAGTGAAAACTTTTTTTTGTAAATTTTCGACCTCTTCTTAAAAGTTTCTATCTCCCATCCACTTTTTCAAACACGTTTTTCTTCCATTTTTTTCTAACATCCTTTTCCATACTTTTTCAATTTTATTTTCTAATCCCCTTATGGTGTCTTCTCTTTCAATTCAATGTTCCTGCTAGTTTCCCAAATCCGGTTTTAAACCAACCTTTTTCAACGGTATTTTTTTCGACTTATTTTTCAACTTCCTCTACAAACCATCGTTTTAAAATTCATCCTCTAACTTCGCTTTTCTTTCCTATTTTTCAACACCGCTTTTCCTCTCAAACCTACTTTCCGTATCCCTTTTCCCATCCCTTTTTCAAAACCCGTTTTGCAACACTATTTTCCAACTTTTTTCCCAGCACCATTTTCCTACCCACATTTTCCAACGCCCTTTTTCCTGAGCTATTATCAACTCTCTTTTCAAAATTTATTTTATTCTAACTCTCCTTACTCTCCTGTTTTCTAACATCTCGTATGCTTTCAAATCTATTTTCCAAATTCCCTTTTCCACCCCTTTTTTCAATCCCTTTTTCCCAAAAATTATCTTCCAACCATATTTTCCAAAACCATTTTGCCACCTCATTATTGCATCACTTTTTCCAACTCCCTTTTCCAACCAATCTTAGTTTATATAAATTGAGCATTTCTTATAGGTTTAAATATTATTAATAATTGAGACTAATATCGAATAAAAACATAAGTCAAACCATTTTAGGAATTACTCAGTGGAAAATATTTTCCGAGAAAAATATACGTGCCAGTTGAATTTCGCTCACGATGAATAAAACGTTGCATAAATTTGAAAAAAAAAAATCGACAACCTGAATAATTTTTGTTGGCAGTCCAACTGGAATCTCTCGCATATAGAAAAGCGGGCAGAAAATGGTGCAATAGATGGGAAAAGAGGGGAATGGGTTAGGTAAAGCAGTGAACTCAACACATTTTACATCGCAGTGTGCTTTAAACTACGAAAGGATTAGAGAAGCTGTTCTGTCGCGAAAGTCAGGTCCATAGTATTCGGTGAAAGTTTTCACTAAATCCCCATTATCACCACATTTTCCCTGTTTATTGTCTCAGCCGTTTCTTTTTTCTCAAACAATGTAAATCAAGTTTACAGTTTTTGATTAGTTCAAATATAGTCTCGCGAATTAAATAAAAATGCTAAAATGTCGAATGATAGACTTAGAATCTAAGTATCTGAAAGAAGATAGAAATGATGAACACATTGCTGAATGGGTACAATGCATTTTTGCACGCAATGAGTTCTGTCAACTTTGAGATTTTCTATTTCCGTCTTTTCCCATTTCATTCTTCCTGATTTTCTATATCGAGACTGCCATTCAGTAAATCTGCATTCCAAGACGTTTGAAGCATTAGGGGTGGAAATATCAATTATGTTAAGAGGAATTGCTATTGATCATAAAGCAAGGCGAAGTATTGTCTGATATAAAGAGAGATTAAGTATTTGAATTCATTTTCTCATTACTGAAAAGGTAATTAAATGACATTCTATGATGACAGACAAAAAAGAGGGAAAAATGGACTTTGAGCCAGATTGGCCAGTATAACTTGGAAATTTTAATCAATAAATCGTCATCACAACTTCAAAGAGAGACTGGCGGCTCTTGTGATATCTTGTAAAATCCCTTGCAGCTTTTTCAGTTTAGAGATTAAGACAATTTTAAGAGATTTCTAGTAAATTTTGGTGATTTAAAAGATTTTCAAAAGAATTCAATGAATTTTTTGGGATTTTAGAATATTTTAGAATATTGTTTTAGTGGTTTTAAGCAATTTTAAGAGATCTCAGAAAGTTTAAAATAATTTTGCTTCCTCATAGAGGAAGCTTTGTTGTGGTGACAAAATCCAGTTTTCTAAAAAAGGTTTTTTTTAACATATTTCAAGGGCAATATATCTAGTATGATGTCCTGAAAAATTGTCCGGATGTGTGTGTGTGTGTGTGTGTGTGTGTGTGTGTGTATGTCACGATCCTACAATATCTTGAAAACGCATAGAGATAAATTGATGAAATTTTGCATAGTTATTCAACTATATATCTAGTTGAATTTATTTCAAGGGTTTAATAAAGTATTGAATTTTACAAGTTTTATGTACTTTTATAATTTTAGTGAAATTGATTTGTTTACTATAACTTCTCAAATAATAAAAATTCAAAGCCAATGTACGGAAATTAAAGATTCCTTTCATCGAAACGAATCGATTCACCTAAAAGATTAATGCATTTTATAAAAAAAATAAGAAAGTTATGGTTAATTGTATTTTAAAAAAAGTAATTTTTCAACTATAATTTCTGAAATAATTAAAATTTAAAGCTGATGTAAAGGAAATGAAGATTCTTTGTGTCTGGACGAATCGATTCACCTAAAAGATTAATGCATTTTATAAAAAAATAAGCAAGCTATGCTTTATTGTAATTTTTGAAAATGAATTTTTTGAATATAAATTCTCAAGTAATCAAAATTTAACGCTGTTGTGAAGAATACTTAATGCTTCCTCTATGAGGAAGCAAATCATATTTGCTTACAGGAAGCAAAGTGCTCATTGAGCATTGAGCTGGTTTAAATTTAAGATGTTTTTAGTTATGTTAAGTAATTTTACAATAGATCTCAAAAGATTTAAAAACATTTCTAGATTTTTCAAAAGATGTCAAGTGTTTTAAAATGATTTTCATGCGATTTCAAGGAACTTAAATGCTTGCAAGAAATTGAAAAAATTCCAACAGACTTCTGAAGATTTTAAGAGATTTTTAGGTATTTACAGTGATTGCAAGGTATTTAAAAAGATTTTTATGATGTTCCAACTTTAAAATAACTTGTAGGCTAGACATCGAACAATTTTAAGGAGTTTCGGTGGATTTTAAAAATATTTTGAATTCTTTCGTATTTTGAAAACCATAAAATCTAGAAAATTCCAAGAAAATCAATATCAAATTTAGACACAGCATGGCCAAAAACGTCAGTAAAAAAAACGATAATTTTTCGTCAATTTTCCACATCTCACCGCTTAAAAACCATTTGATTTTTTATCGACTGACTTTGTCTGCTAATTGGATTAAAATAGTTGTTTCGCAACTGTTGCGATTGTCGAATCGAGTATAATATTTCCCTTACTCCAGTTGATGGATAGATAGATACAGTAATGGATTTGGGAACTGTTTGCCACCCCAGAATATCTGTCGATTGTACGTCCATCGGAATTGACAACCTGTAGATACTTTTGGCTCGTCAATTCGCTTTTCCTCGGTTTAAAAATCGACGAAACCCTGCTCATCGAAAAGGGAGAGAAAAATAAAAAGGGGGTTGAGAACGAAAGCCCCCAGGACTGATCATTTTGCTGGTATGCCTTCAACGATAGAAAAAAAAAACAAAAAAACACAAAAAGTGGATAACCATAACTCGTTCAGTAACAAAAAGAGCTGAAGCTTTTCCTGGATATTATAAAATATGCAGGATCCGATGAAAATATACCTGTGGCGCTATGGGTTGACTACTATTGCAGAGTTTTCATTCGCTTCTATTTCTCCTCTCCAAATCAACGATTTTGCAGTGTTTGTTTAAAAAGAACCTTCGGTAAAGTTGTTTTACTTTTAATGTAAACGATGTTTATTATATTAGCCACTATGTATATGTATATGTAGATTAACGGACTTTTTATGGTCTGATGACAATGGAAAATATTATTTGGTCACTAATATTGTACATCAAAGGCAGACTGAAAATCCATTTCTCAATTTGTTTCTTTTTTCATTGAAAGAAGTGTACTCAGAAAAAAGTGTGTTTAAATTTGTTTGTTTCTCTATAAAAGAAAGCTTTAAACAGAAAAAATAGGAAATAGCAAAATTGAAACAAGACCAAGGATTGACCACTCGAATTTTTTGAGTTGAGCGGATTTCAGGATTTCAAAATCTATAAAAATATTGTATGGGATTTTAAAAGAATCAATTTTGAGCAATTTTGAGAGACTAAAATATAATTCAAATATTTTCCGAGATATTAGGCGTTTTTTCAAGGGATTTTTTTTTTTTATTTTAAAATAATGTCAAATGATCTCAACGAATTTAAATATTTCGATGTATTTTAAAGGATTTAAAAGCATTTCAATGACATATGGCCAAAATTCGCGAGATATGTTGTACAAAAATGCATTTCACGTACCTCTATAAACCATTTGCAATATTCATTCTGACGTTATTACTAATATGGATTATATATAAAGTGACCAATAGTCCTTTATTTCGTATAGGATTTTGTCAGTTTTCAAAATATTCTACGACATTTTTAGTGATTTTAAGTACCTTCAAAAGATCTCAAAAGATTTAAAATAATTTTTAAATTAATCTCTATCTTATAGTTGAGCTTTTTAAATATGATCATTTTAATTATGTGCTGAAGTAAATGGCAGTTATTGCACAGAGATTACATTCGAGTTCACTTATTAGTCAAAATGACCTACAGTAACTATTTTCTCCTTTGAGCATCGATGATACTCGAGCGAGACAAGGTCATTAAATGGATGTACGTGAACGTCGTGGGTGACATGAAACACGAGCGACTGTTTATCATAGTACCGCATGCGTTTATTATACACGTCAGTTATACAAACGCGTAACGTCAAGACACATTTTGGTTACTGATTGTAGCGCCACATATTCTATACCATAAGCAGAGGTTCAACAGCCACTTGTGTCGGTTGCCTCTATGCTTTTCCCAGTGCTATTTTCTTTTTCCATTAGAGTCGCTCAGGTGACGAGATAATTTGCCTTCCAACCTCGCACACTTTAGAAAATTGCAATTTTCATATTTTACATATGTCTGCTTTTATCACAACTCTGTCAATTGCTTCAAAAATATAGATATAACGAGCATCTTCCTTTCAAATCAAGATCTCAATTTTCCAACTCCATTTTCCACAACTCTATTTTTCAAATTCATGTTTTCAACAAATTCTTCGAACTAAATTTTCCAAAACACATTTCTGACCTCCAATTCCAACTACATTTTCCCACATAATTTCCAAATTTATTAATTCAACACAATGTTAATATTTAGTTGAGCTCTTGATCATTTAATTCATTATATTTTAATCAAACTAAAACTACAAATACCGTAATATTATCACGGGCGCAATTATTGATCATTTGAAATTCGAGATGAGCTTTTAGCTAGATTATAAATTCAAATATCCGAGAGATACAGCGTCGTTCATATGCAGTTTGTGTGTTTGAATGTTGCTTTGAATTTTGATCCTTTCCCTGACACCAATATGTCATTTCATGTACCTATTTAAAGCACCAAAACTAAAATGTAAATAGATTTTCAACCCACTTTTCGAACCAAATTTTCTCATCTTGTTTTTGAAAATAAATTTTCCAAATTCCTCTTCCACAGCTTTTTCTAAAACACTTGCCAAATTCCTTTTCCATCCCTTTTTGCAGTCCTTGTTTTCAAAATATTTTTCAACCTTTGTTTCAAAATTTTCGAAAGTATCAGTTTATCCTTAATTTTTAAAATGACCTCACGAGATTTTTGAGAGCTTTTCTTAATTATAGAGAAACGAGACCAAATTGTTTATAGCTCTGTTTGTTCAAAAATTTTTCGTGAAATTACTAGTGAGATTACTCTAGCTGTAAACACAAATGGCAAGTACAGTTTGTTTAAGCAATTACAATTCATTGTTCCACCCAAAGTTGAACTGTTATTTGCCTGAGTGTGTTGATTTAAGCGAAAATCTCGTCATGTGTGTTCATCTGCAATTGGTATCTATATATATGTGCAATATGTTTAGATATAATATATATATACACATTAATGCTGCAGGGTGAATACAGAACGCACTTCAGTCAATCGTATTATGGATAAAACAAAATTTATCTTGATCATAATTTAAAAAACGTTTTGCGAAGTTATAAATAGTCACAAAAGTCTTACTTTTGTAGAGCTTAATATTTTTACAATTCTTGATATTTTTTAGCATTTTATAAATGAATGATCTGACCAGGCGAAGTTTGATTAAAATTTTTATAATGTTCTAATTAGTTAAGTAAATCCTTCGTTAACATGACTTTTTTCCTAAAAGAATCAAGAATAATTTAATGAGGAAAAAACCTGCAGGCTTGGTTTACTTTTTTTTATGGGAAAGTTTATGGCCTATATGATTGGATTTTTGCTCGGTCATTCGGGCTTTATTTTAAGGTTCTGGGTCATTGGAAATTACATTGAAAGGGTCGTTTAGGCTTGAAAAAAGATAGTAGCGTGCTTCTGGGAATTAAACCAATGACTTTAGAAGTTTCTCGACCAATGATAAATTATAAGCCGAGCTCAATTAGGATTTTAAGTTCGAAATTGTCAATGTTCTATAAAAAGTGGATTATAAAAGTGGATTAAAAAGCATTATCGATGAAACTAATTTTACTTTTCCATAACACTTTTTCAATCCAATTATCCACCACATTTTTTACACATCCTTTTCCAAACCCTCATCTTCCACCTAATTTTTCAAATTAATTTTTCATATCAAACTTTTAACATACTTCCAAGTACACTTTCAACAATATTTTCCAACCTTCTTTTACATCTGCTTTCCCACTTGTTTTTCCAAATGGGAAAAGCTAGTTTTAACCTAATTTTCCAGAAACTTTTCCAAACTCCTTTCTTCAACTTCCTTTTCAAGACTCATTTTTCAACATCAATTTTTCAGCAAATTTCATTAACATAAATTATTGAACACACTTTTCCACTTTTATTCTCAACTCTTATTTCCAACCTCCTTTTGAAAACTCCTTTTCCCATTCAATTTTAAAAAACTACTGTTAGACTTTTTCCAAATTTTCCACCCCCTTTTTAAATCAGATTGTTTAAACTTCCTATCTCCTTTTCAAAACCACATTTCAAACTTTCCACCACCTTTTCAAACCTCTTCTATCCTTTTTTTCTAGAATAAAATATGAGAATCAAATTTTTAAATAAATTTATGAACATAATTCATTATTTGTATACTTCAATTTTATTTTTTTCTTGTTACAGTTCCTATATCGAATATCGTGGCACTGGTCGGAGATCCGACCTACCTTCCATGCGACATATCAACTACCCACGAAGGAGACTCGGTACATCTTGTACTTTGGTACCGTGAGGATCTTGGTACTTCGGTTTATAGGTAAGACAATAAATATTATCTCAATTTATCTAAAGTTATTATCTCAACACGCTGAGAGTCCTAAAAATTGAATAATAGAAAATTCAAATGCATAAAAAATTTAATAAAACGAAAGCTGGATACATGGAAAATATAATAAACGAAACTTTGAATAAAAGAAAGCTTTATTAGAAACCACTTCCTCAATAAATAAATAAATAAATAAATAAATAAGTAAGTAAGTAAGTAAATAAATAAGTATATAAACAACTAAAATGCAAAATCAATTAATTCCCCGGAACATCAATCTTCAAAGCATAAACTTCGTTTCCATAACTTGACAGTTTTGCAATTTACAACAAGAGATTGCTCTTAAGTTTTTTTTTGTGCTGAAGAATGCAAACACAATTACAGTCGCTGAAAATCTTGTGAATAGTTGCGACTCGGATAAAAAGTATCTGCTGACTGGAACGTAAACGAGAACTTTCTCGGTATTCATCACGTATTCGAGAAACTCCTAATCCTGTTCCTGGAGCGAACTCCTACCATGAAAATCAACAAGAGAAAAAAAAGCGACAGAAACTCATGCGGTAAACAAAAGAAAGTCTTCAAACTCTGAGCTACGGTTTGCAGTACCGTAAGTCCTCAATGCTAGGAAATTAAAAAAGTATACACCCGAGAGTAGCTGATTGAATTATGCAAGCTTCCTCAACGCTTATTTTCTATCTCATGATTTTTAATAGATATTTTATAGAATTAGAGCCTTTGAAATTGAATATAATTTTTAAAAGTTTGTGAAATAACAATTTGTTGTGGAAAATTTAAATACTTTGTAGGATATCGATTCTACACAAGTAAACTCTACATCCAAGCTTTACATGTTAAATTTCTGCGCAGTAATTTGTTTTTAATTACCTTTTCATAAGGAGTTTTAAAACGCCGAACAAATAAATTCTACAAGAGGAAAATGTGAACAAAACAATGCATAGCAATTGCAAAAGCTTTATTATGTGTTTGTTGAATTTTGTTGTATCAAATTTATTTTATTTTAGTCAAAATGTATTTAATGTTAAACAGAGTTTAGGTTGCGAGTTACAGAGTTTAGTCTCGACAACCTTCTTGTGGAAAAACGTCCGAAGAACTGTCCACTAAAAAGTGATTTTACATCGCAGAAACTATTCCTGAACTTAAGTGATAAAGAGAGGGAAAAACTGTAAAACCCTATATCCTCAGTGCAATACGTGTCAAAAATAGTTTTCTTAGGATTAAGTAATAAACTAATCGTCTACCCATATTTTATTGAGTTCCTAGCCATAAACAGAAATTTTTAGTTAGGGGATTATCCAGGTAGGGTCATCTGGAGACAATTTAAAAATATTTTATGTTCCAAAACTCAACAGTGTTTATTGGAAATAAACTTCAGAAATATCTCGATTTCAAGTGGTCTTTCAATTATCCAATTTCAATGAAAGTTGATGAAATTATATTGTTAAATAATAAGAGACATTTGGAGTCCAAAGAGTAAAAATCTTTTAAAATCTCTAAAACAGTTTTAAAATCCCTTGAATTTTTAAGTTTCCTATAATCAGTTAAAATCTGGCTAAATCTCTTTAAAAATCTACATAAAGATCCTAAAATCCTTTTGAAATCTTTTGAAATCGCTTCAAAACCCTGAAAAATATTCAAATATTGAAATCCCACATACACCGAAAATTCGAATGTCTTCGAATTTTCGTTCGCCCAGTTACATTCTAATTTTGTAACAGCAACTGCAATTGCAACTGTAACTATAACTGTAAACTCAAACTATAGTTCCTTTATGCAATTTCCTTCACAACTTGCTTCCTAGAGCAGTTTTGCCAACATCGCTCTTTACATAAATCCGATTACATTTCAATAAAACTTTGCTTTCGCTGAAATCACTTTAAAGCACAATAAAATGGACGCAAAGAGGTGAAGAGAGAGTTGGCCTCAGCAAAAGTTTCTTGAAGCAAGTGATGGATCCTGCTGAATTTTTCAGCAAAAAGAAGTTAAATCTTGAAGGGTTGGTTCTAAGGTTCAAGTTAGGGGAAGTAGTGAAGTGCGGAAGAGGAGGGAAGTGAGGAAGGAGGTAAGAGACAGGAAAGGGTGGAAAATACTGTCGGAGGTAACGGATTGCAGAGCTCTAGGGAACCTAGCTAGTGACTAGCAAGAAACTACACGTTCGTCTGTCCACTAAGAGTTGCACTAGTTCTCCTCTTTCTCCATCACCTCCGAGTTCAACTTGCACTTTAGAGCGAATCTCGAAGGCTTTCTTGTGGCGATATGCACTAAGAAGTGGTGCGGTTTAGTCCAGCCAATGCTGCTACTTTTACACAAGCTAATTCAAAGCAGCAGCGACTTCTCCTACCGACGATTTTCTATATTTACTGCACTTGTGAGAAACTCGTTTCGAAAAGTTTTCTAAAATTGTATAGTGTACATGGAAGAGAGAAAAAGAGGGGGAGGATAAGAATGGAAAGAGAAGGAAAGAAAAAAGAAAAGCAACAAATCTTTGTGCAGCTTGCAAAGTAGAGGCACTGGAATGTAATTAACAAGAGTGTCTCAACGACACTTTCAGCCTTGCCAATTTCGACTAAACTCACCTCATTTACTAGAGCAACTCTAAGAAACTAAGCAAGACACATTCCTGGCCCTGAAAGTTGACGTGAAGAGTCAGAAATGTTTTTGAAAACTAGGCATTCAATTTTTTTCTTAAATTATTGGAATGAAGGATATGAAATTAGCAATTTAAAAAAATTTCAAGAGATTTCCAAAGATTTCTAGACACTTCAAAAGGTTTTAAAGGATTTTAAGGAATTCTAGGGATTTTATAAAATTTCAGGGAATTTAAAAATACTGGAAAATATTTCAAGAGATTTGAAGTGGTTTCCAAGGATTTTAGAGGATTTTAAAGAATTTTAAGACATTTTAGAATGTATTGAAGAAATTTTAAAGATCTCATAATATTTCAAAAGGTTTTAGAAGATTTTAAGGGATTTCAAAAAAAATTTCAAAGGAATTTAAGCGATTACAAATTGTTTCAAAGATTATTAAGCTATTTCAGAGAATTTAAGTTATTTTAGAATATTCTTAAAGATTTTTATGGATTTCAAACAGTCTCTTGATATTTCTAGACATTTCAAAAATTGTCAAAAGATTTCAAAAGGTTTTAAAAAATTGTAAAGGGTTTCAAAGAATTTTAATTTTTAAATCATTCTAAGATATTTCAGAACTTTGTAAGAGATTTTTGAGGATTTCAAGAGAATTCTAAACATTTCATGTGATTTCAAGGAATTTCAATATATTCTAAGGGATTTCAATAGATTTCAAATATTTTCAAAACCTTTCTAGTTGCAAGGCGCTTAAAAATTCATGTCTCTTAATTGTAGTCTTGAAACGTAATTTTTCTTTGCAAAAAATCTTTTCAGAAAATTTTATTGTCTACATAATAATAGCATAAAAATAATTCATCAGTTACCTATGTATTTATTATTAATTCACTTAAAATCACAAGCAGATTTATCAGCCGTGAACTCAGAATCAAGTTTGATCAAATAAAACCGGCTATCAAGAACCTGCAATAGACAGTTTGGTGTATAGATTGTAGGAAACTGGAAATCCTGTCAAGCTTTTACAGGAGCAGGGGACGTAAAGGTAGAGAGATTTTGAAGCCCTCAGGACAAACTTTGTCAAGAAGAAGTATTCTGGACTTCAACTGCTGATCAAACTTGCTAACTGTCGATAAAGCAAGATTTTCCTTAACAGGACCCTGAGGTTATTTAAATTTTTTTTCAAGTGATTCAATACAAACTATTGAACTATCTCTCTTTTACATTAAAAACTTTTTTATTATTTGAAAATTAGAGTCGCTTCTAACTATAAAATTTAGCATTAAATATACCTTAATTATTGAGATATCAAATTGAAAATTTCTAAAATTAAAGAAAATATGCTAAGATATGTTTATCTGGTCTTAAATTTTTGTAAAAATAAAAAAATAATTTGTCAACAAATTTTTTTTTACGTAGCGTTGCAGACAAAAAAATGTCGGTAAGGTAGGGATCGGGTAAGTCTTGCATGACCTTAACACGCGTCGAAAAATTTGCTCGAACGTTTCGAACTGAATTTAATCGCTAAATTAATGATAAGATCACGCCACGGTTTTTAATCAATTTTAATTAATTGTCAATAAAAGAACTTTGTTGTAAATCCAAGGTAATTACTGAAGCTAACCCGTGAAATCCGTAATATTTTAAAATTATTTGAAAAATGTACCTATCTCTTTGGAAAGTTTTTTAAACCTCTTGAAATCTGTCAAGATTTACTGTCTCAGAAAATCCTTTACAGTCTGTAAAATTTCTTTAAATCTCCTGAATTTTTTTGAAACATTTTGGAATCTTTTTAATTCCTAGCAAATCTTTTACAATCTTTTGCAGTTCCACGAAATCTCTTGAAATCTTTTAAAATCCCTTGTTATTTTTAAAAATTACACCTGCTTGTCTCTTTCATTTGTTCTAATTTTCATTACAAGAATTTATTAATATTTTACAATTATTTTTTTCTTTTTTCAGTATTGATGCAAGGGAACGTGGGTTCGGATTCGCCGAAAGGTGGTCCGATGATTCGGTTTTTTCGAATCGTGCATATTTCATGCCAGATAAGAAGCCTGCTGAGTTAGGGGTTGATCACATCAGGGAAGAGGATGCTGGAATCTACAGGTGTCGAGTTGACTTTCAAATTGGTCAGACACGGAACTCTAAGGTCAATTTAACGGTTATAGGTAAGTTAAATTTATATATTACATATTATATATGTATTATATGTATAATACATAACATAGTATATCTTAGACCTTTAGAAGTCGAGAACTCATGAACTTGGATCGAAAGATTTTCAAAAAAATTCTCAGCTGGTTTTATTTTAAAGCTAGTTTTAAATTTAAACACACTCTGCCAAAAATATTTTTTTATTAAACTGTAGTCGTGAAATCCCTTTTATAGCGACTTCATCTTTGACATAAAAATTCGAGGTAAAAGATCTGTTCTACATTTCGTTGAACACTTAAAACTGACCCTAAACGTTTCCCAAGTGGCGATTTTCCAGAACCCTGAGAATGAAACTTCGACTTTGTTTTAAAGCCCTCCATTTCTTGTCGAGTTTAAATTTTAAGCTCCCATTGAAATACGTACCCTATTTAAGGAACTGGATGTCTCAAAAGCTCTGCAACAAAAGAGTCTTCAGATCTAGAGCAACTTTTCAGAGCCATGACTTCCATTCTTTATTATTCGTCATTTATGAAAAGTACGAGTACGTTTATTGCTATCTTCAAGTGTTCCTTCTTTAATGCCTTGGAATCTAATTTCCTTGAAAACAGTTAAACTCTCATAAATTTGAATGGCTCTCTAATGGTCGAAGCATTTTTCGAATTTAAGGTGAAAAGATCAGAAAACACTTAACCCAGAATTTTAATTAACAATATAATTTCATTAAAACTTGAGCAGAATTGTACTGAATCGGCTTTAGAGATCTAAAGCTAAGAATATATTGCTTTAGTTATAAAAATATTTTTTTTACAAGTTTTTAAAGAAAGCTAGACTTCCACCGTTAGATAAAAAGTACGAAAATTTAAGTTTAAAGAAGCTTATCTCAAAAGTTAGAAAAAAAGTAACTTTTCCAATAACTTCATTGTTTTCAAGTAGTATCAACTATGCAATAACGAACCGATTAAACCCCTTGTTTTATATTCTCTTCAAAATTACAAAAGCATAAGAATTCTATTTCCAATTTTATCGTTTTATATGCAAAATATTTATTTATAAATTACTGTCATGTTATTTATCGCTTTTTTATATCCTGGCTAATGGTAAAAGCACCATAAAAGTTGGTAAAGGCGTGAAAAACGAGACTCTCCCTTGTTTATATGAATATATATTCTATCATCTATTAATATAGTTGTAATGTCACTTTAAAAATTTTATTTTTCAATCCCCCCCCCCTTTTTTTTAAACACCTTCGCTAAATGCAGTTTTTAAAACCTTCCTTTAACCCTATACATAAACCTATATTTTTAAACCCCTCTTAAAACCCCCGACGTTTAAATTATGTTTAAACCCTCTCTTAGCCCCCCTCTTAGTTTTAAATTCCTTTCTAAACCCCTTTTCTCACCATCTTTTCCAATCCCTTTTTTAAAACCCTTTCCCAAACCTGTTTCCTCACCCCTCCTGCATGGAAAATAAATGTCAAATTTAGACACAGCATTTTTCATAGTGAATTAGAATATTTTTAACTCTCTCTTTACATAAACCTAACGAGTTTATCTCGAATTGCTCCTTTTAACACTTTTTTTAGAAGTAAGTTTCCCTTGCTAGATTAAAGAAAATTTCCCACAAGCTTTTGAAGTCAGAAACCAGAATTCTATTTTTAACTCCAGAATTTAATTATTTCCCGCAATTATTCTTTGTTTGAGCCCTAGAGTGTAAATTAACTTGAAAATATTCTTGTTCGTTCTTGTCGGATGTAAAAACGAGAAGTATTTTAACGAAAGTACCACGAAAATCCGTTTGCTCGACCTCGGACCATCATCATTGGTTTGTATATAAACCAAAAACCTCGTTTGGAGAGTCGTTCGAGTGTGTATTATGAAAAATTCATACACAAACCAAATAAAAAGTCTAGGAATATAAAAATAAACTACATGAAAATAGAGAGTGACCCATCCCTCTTTAAAATTCGAGACAAAACAAATTTAGAACAAAAGTTAAATATAAAATATTTTTAAATCCGCGTGAAAAATGTTACTATTTTTCCAATGCAATTAATAAACGATTATTCACAAACTCATTGCAATTTAAGCTTTTAAACTACCCTGCAAAGTGCGGCTATTAAT
Source organism: Synergus japonicus (assembly GCA_900474275.1). NCBI lineage: Eukaryota > Metazoa > Arthropoda > Insecta > Hymenoptera > Cynipidae > Synergus > Synergus japonicus. The sequence goes on along the minus strand of UCOH01011695.1, from coordinate 2,259 downwards.
TCTCTCAAAGAGCTCAAATATTTGCTTTTAATCTGTTTTTCTTTAAACATCATTTTATAGAAATTCAATAAAACTGATTTGAACCAGAAAGAACGTTTTTTCTATTATTCTTTATAATTACAGATTTTTTGATCATTTAGTTGTCAAGAGAAATATAAGTTGATAATTAAATGGCACTATATCATTCTTATAATACTCTAATGGTACTTAAATTAAAAAATCTCTTTTTCATAGTCACTATAAATTAATTTTCCGATTATTCCTCGGGCACGTAAAGCGCTAATTTTTAAATTTGTGCAATTTGCACTGAATCATAAAAACCTGGGCACGTAACGACTGAATCGAAAATCATAATAATTCTACTTTCTGGTAACGAGCGATTCCATTTGCAATGTTAGTCGGGAGACGTGCGTCGTTTAATTATTAAATTCCCCGGCACTGGAGAATAAAATGAACGGAACTGTTCAGAGCATATCTACGAAACATCTTCCGGATAGGAGAATCTGTAGACTATAGCAGTTCTCAGTTTTAATTTGTAAATTTAAAAAAAGAGAGCAGCCAAAAATTGTATCTAATATTTTTCAACAGAAAGACGATTCTAAAATTTGATATTATTATTTACATCCCCTACCATTTCTAAAACTGAGCGAGGCTCTGACAAAATATTTTTAGTCGTTATTATTCTTTGTCAGAAAAACAAATTTAAAGCATAAAAGCATTCAGTCTCATCCCCTATTCCTTTCCAATTAGAGTAGGGGGTGTAACCGAATGCTTTCTTGTTTCAGATTCGTTTTTCTGTCAACAAAATCCCATATAAATGTAGGTTTTAATTAAAATTAGTTCACCCGAACTTTAATCTGCTTTTCTAATTCAGCAGGAATAATTTCGATAGAAGCATAATTTCCCTAAAGTCGAGAAAGAAAAATATTAAAAACGGATAGGAAGCTAGAATTCACCTCTATTTTCTCATGTGTACACTGCATCTTCAGAATATTTCACGGAATATGTATTATTCGTGACCTGGGACGTTAAAAATTTACATAACACGCATGCGTTTATAGTATGTGCCGATAATTCGAAAATAGAACCTGTTTACTTGCATCGAGGTGAGAGTACTTTAGATACACATGGAGATGTGTTTGCTCAGTTCTCGAGAGATTCCCAGTGGTATTTTCGCGTCTCTCGTAAACGGCGACATCTTCTGGGGAAACATTTACATTTATTTACATTTTACACAACCGTCCACGTAACACCCACCCGACACAATGTCGTCACGAACCGACGCGATGCGGATGTGGGATTACCCAATGACATGAAGACAAATGTACAAATGAGAAAGCAGTTAGAGAAAAGTTTTCTGCAATTTAGTTATGTACAGAGCTGCATTTCTACCAAGTAATTTTTTCTTTTCCTGCACTTTTTGTGGAGCAGGATAAGAACTTGTTTCAGACATTTCAGATATATTTTCACTTTTATTGTGAAAGAGAGTTTGTATAAATCGTTGGGCATTAAATTAAATCTTCAGGAAAGACAAGATTTTCAATAATTTAGCAAAATCTCTGAATTTTTTATTCCGAACATTCAGAAATGCACATTGACAATCCCTTTGGTATTCAGTCTCACTTGATATATTTTTCCGTCGCGCAAACTTTGTGTCCTTAAAATTCCAGCTTCAGAGCTCTTACACTGAGAAACTCTGTGTTAGAAAAATTACTATTATCGATAGCAAGTAGGGGCAAAATCCCAAAATTGAGACATTTTAATATTTAAATAATATATTATACTATTTTTATAAGAAGGTTTCCTATTTCATAATAGCAAGCTTTATTATTTTTTTTAGTAAAATCCGATGTAGGAAAAATTATTAGAGAAATTAACAAATTGTACAAAAAGAATAGAAGTAATAAGTATTTTAAATAACATAATATAGTAAATATGTTGGAGAAATTAGTATTGTCTGTAGGAAAACGGAGTTTATTATAGACATTTTCTAATTTTTGTAACAGAGGTTAATATCAATTAAAAAAATTGATCCCAAATATTACTAACTGATTTAGCAGGAGGCATCGAGCCTGGGACCGGGAGAAGCCGAGCGTACTCGACGTGTGTCGATCGCCTATTAACGGATTCACATGTTTTTGTTTTTAAATGTGTTTATGTCAGTTTATGTTCGTGAACTTTCTATCATTTAGGTCATATGGACGTTTTCATTCCAACTCTCATAATATCTTATAGGTAAATGGAACTGCTACCCGACTG
>UCOH01011694.1:0-94475 GCA_900474275.1 Synergus japonicus | reverse complement strand
GTAATGAGCCAAACATGATCCTCTCTACCATTTTTTCTGGCGGGCGTTCCACAGCTTGAGCAAGCATCACTTGAACATTTGTTATAGGGTTGGATAAAATCTCAAACTTCATTGCATTTGCGAAAATTGACATCGTGATGAGAAGGGCTGCAATTATTACAACAGTGAATAAAAAAGGACGAATGTCTGTCAAAGTGAAGGTCCTGATTGTCAGAATTGGAACCAGTACAACCAGTCGGAAAGGATAGATAGCCGTGCTGCTTTCGATCAAATACAATTCGCACTCAGATTGACCATCTATGAAATTTGCAATAAAATCAACCTGGCTGTGTGTCACATTGTACATCAGACCTGTGTTTTTCTCCTTCTCGCAGTCACTAGTACCCAATTCTGGTTCATCAGAGGTAACTGGGTCGATTGAGAAGTTCATTTTCTCTGCCAATATCTTCAGTGTATTCATATGAGTGTCAGTATCAGGAGGAATTTTATATAAACCTGTTTTCAGTTGATAACCATTCAAATCCTGGAGCTTCTTCGGAAACCATTTAGTTTCTGGTAAGAGTCGGTCTCTACTGTAAATTTCCGTGAAGGGATTGAACCGGTGTAAAGTGGTAGCAGATTGAGATTTCTCACCAGAACGTAACGTGTTCAACGGTGTTTCTACCAATTCAAGGATCGTTGCGTCTAAGAATTTCCGGGACCATAATCGGCGTAGTAGTTTTTCGTAATTTGAAGTTTGTTCCACTTTAAATAAAACCAAAATTTTGGGCCGAGTTTTCACTGATGAGCAGATGGTTAAGAACTTGGAGAGGTCCAACACGTTTTTCTCTGATGATGCTATCATAATAACTAGAGCTGTATCTCGAGAAAATTTGATGCAAGATTCTTCGGATTCGAGAGCAACATAATGAGTATAATTTTTATCGTCAACTGTAACACGAGATGGAATATTTCGCGCTACTTCTTGAAGGTAATCATTGCTCTTTTGGATTTCGGTTTTGTAGTCGGAAATAAAGTGTACCTCGCTCTGCTCGTCTTTTGATTCTTTTATCAGATACCTTAACAGGTGATTCTCCCAATTTTGTTCTGTTGAATTTTTTACAAAACTTAAATAGATCACGAAGAAAAGAAGTAATTGAAAAAAGGAATTCATTTTTTGAATGATCATTCAGTCTTCGTTCAAGTTCTTTAATTTTCGATGAAACTTTCAAAGTTTTTTGAAAGATTGCATTGTTTTGTGAGCAGCTTTGATATTTTCGGAATGTAAAAAAGTTTGAGTGTAATAATAAAATAATCGTAACTTTTGACTTAGACTATCATTTATCAATAAGTGAAGCATACGTACCTTCCAGTTGAAGATTCCTTTGTTGACTGAATAGAAATTCGGAAAGTAGAATCTAAATTTCTTTATTTTTATTTGTAACTTTGGACTACTGACTATTGACTATTTTTACAATTGCGTTAAAGGCGAGTAGAAGAAAATCGATAAATACCTACTTATTTTATTTTTTATATTTATTGGATTAAAATAAGAAGCATACTTTATTTTTTCAATGAAAAATTAAGGTCATACTTCTTATTTTTTTTAAATTCTATTCTTGTGAATCATACTTCACTTTGGATAATGTACAAAATGTGTAGGCTACAAAAGTTTATAAGCTTAGACGAATTTAGAAGCTAATAGGGGCCTAATTTAATTATTTATAAGCATATGTTGATTAATGTATATTTAAAAGCTAATTTTAGATTCAGAATAGTATTTGTACTTTTAAAATCTTTATAAAATGTCTGTAGAATTTCTAGAAAATTTTACATTGCACATAGAAATCAGTGTCTTTGAATCAAAGAACCATTTCTTTGATATACAATTAATGAAAAATTTCTTTCAATTAAAAAAAAATTTTGGATAGAAAATTTTTTTTCTAATTAAAGAATATGTGTATTGCATATATTATATATTTATAAAATTCGATGTTTCAGACATTTTAAAATTGGGGCATTTGTAATTCTGTATTTTTATTTATCGTCAATTGGTGTATTAGGAATTTATTTTTTAGTATTTTTCTCACCCTTTCGATTACGTTTTAAATTTCCCGCCAAATCGATTGTAGCGCCATTAAAAACGTGTATAAATATCTATTATTTTTAAAATTCAATATGGCGTCATCTGATCACGCTCCACGTGTTTATCGTTTGTAAATTTGAGTTTGATCAGTTTGATTGATTATTGATTGATTAACAGAATCTCCTTTGGAGAAATATATGAAAATGGTAGCTCCAAAAAAGCCGCAAAAAAGAAAACAGAGTGTTCAAGCATCTCAAAAAATCATTGAAGAAGTTCAAAATGAGAAGGAGAGCAATTCTGAAGAAACTGTGGTAAGCATTTTCTAACAATAGTCGCGAATTTCAAACTTTCAGTCAGTTTCCTTCACGTGTTTTTTTAATCTTTAATATTTCAACAATTGATAGGATGGAGTTTCATTATTCATTCTTCACCTCTCTTTTATTTTAAATAGAAACAAGTGTTCATGATTTTGCAAGTTTTGCAGCAAAAAGTCAACATAACCTGACATTTTGATGTCTATATTGTAAATCTTGCATGTAAATTTACACCGAATTATTTCTTACAGTAATACTAAAAAATTATGTGTGAATTTACAGTAGAAATCGAGGATATAAAATACTAGTGATTTCTAAATTTCGCCTAGAATTAATCTAGAATTACTCAAGCAAATATAAATTTTATTTGATCGTGTAAATTTCCATTAATTTTACTAGGATTTTTAATGTTCTTAAATTTAATTTTTGTATGATTATATCTAGATATTTTCAAGCTTTTGAATATTCATAGTTTTGGATGTTTTTTAAGCTTTTTCCTTTTTATATGTTTTAAATTGAAATTAAAAATTGTATCATTGTTGATTGTGTGATTGGCAGGATTTGGGAACTGAAGATTTATTAGCGTCCGATGTAATCGACGAAGATGATAGTAGTGACGAAGAAGCAGAAGATCTCGAGAAAATTCCCGACTCAGACACAGAGAAAGATCCACTAGTCTTTGACTCTGATGGTGAGATCAGCGAGTTGGAATTAGAAACCGATTCCGAGGAAGATGACGATGATGATGCTGATGAAAGCGAGGAAGAAAACTCTTCCGGCGAATCAGATTCGGACCATGTCGATTCAGAAAACGAGTCCGACTCGAAGGGTTTGGATTCCACAAACGAATCTGGACCTGAATCTGAAGAATCAGAAAAAGTCGAAAAAAAGATCAAATTTCCAACCAAATCCACAGCAAAGAAGTCTAGTAAACAGATAAATTCCAAGAAAGGAAAATCAAAAGAGTCGAAAGCTGAAGAAAAAAACTCCAAACAGTTGAAATCTAAAGGATCGAAATCAGAGCAAACAAAATCTAAAGAATCAAAAGCTCTAGAAACAAAGTCTAAGAAAAAGTTCAATCAAGGTAAATTAAAACCGAAAAAATCGGATAAGTTGAATTCCGAAACTGCAAACAAGAACTCGAAAAAAATAGAGTCGGCGAAAAATGAATCCAAAAATGAGAGTGAAAGTACCACAGAAAAAAGTAATGCGGAAAATTCAAGCCTTGTTCCTGATGAATATGAATTCGATAGTTCGGATGAAGAAGACATTCGAAATACGGTTGGTAACGTACCAATGAAGTGGTATGATGATTACCCACATCTTGGGTATAATTGGGATGGACAGAGGATTTTGAAACCGGAAAAGGGCGATCAACTCGATAATTTCCTGAAAAGGATGGAAGATCCAGATTTCTGGAGGACGATTAAGGATCCACAAACGGGACAAGATGTTATCCTGAGTGAAGCTGATATCCAACTCATTACTAGGATACAGAAGCAGAAGGTTCCAGATGCACAGTTTGACGAATACGCGGTAAGATTCCTTAATTTCATTTAACGTTTAATATCTGTTCTTCAATAAAAACGCTCATAATTCTTTTTTTTTTCAGCCATGGGTCGAATGGTTTACATCAGAAGTGATGAAGACACCCCTACGAAAATTCCCAGAGCACAAAAGATCGTTTGTGCCTTCCAAGGTCGAAGCCAAGAAGGTTTCGAAACTCGTTCACGCCCTGAAGATGGGATGGATAAAATCTTCAGAAGAAATGGAAAAGGAAAGACAGCAGAAAAAAGATGAGCCTCAATTTTACATGCTCTGGGAAACTGATGATCAAGCAGAGGAAATGCGTCGTATTCATAAACATATTCCAGCACCTAAAAGGTTTTTACCAGGTCACGCTGAAAGTTATAATCCGCCTGCTGAATATTTGTTTGATGAGAAGGAAATGAAGTCCTACGAAAAATACAAGAACACTCCCTGGAAGAGGAAATTGCATTTCATTCCGCAAAAGTTTGAGTCTCTAAGATATGTTCCTGCATATCCGAAGTATATTAAAGAGAGATTCCAGAGATGTTTGGATCTTTATTTGTGTCCCAGGGCTATTAAGATGAAGCTGACGATTCAGCCTGAAGATCTCGTGCCGCAGCTTCCGAGTCCTAAGGATTTACAACCTTTCCCCACGACTATGTCAATGATTTTCACAGGACATACTGATATGGTAAGGAGCATGAGCTCTGAATGGAAGGGAGAATATTTCGCCTCTGGAGGAGACGACATGACACTGAGAAGTAAGATTTTTTAAAACTATTTTTTAAGGTCGATTTTCTCATTTTACACTCATTTTTTTTAAGTAGAATTGTGAGAATTTCTAATAAAGTCACGATTTGTATGATCCACAGTTTGGGAAATTGCAACTGGCCGATGTGTCAAAGTAGTTCCATGTGGAGGTGTTATAAGAAGCGTTGCATGGTGTCCAAATCAAGCGATATCGCTGATAGCAGTTGCAGCCGATAGGAAAGTGCTTTTAATCAATCCTGGAGTGGGAGATCAATTAATAACGAAAAAGACTGATCAGCTTCTGCAGATTATTCCTGAGAGTGATGTTATAGGTATGTAATCAATTAGTCTTGTCAATCAATTGAAGTAAATAGCAAATCAAGGTTATCCTTTCTGTTTAACATTCTTTTTCTTTATTTGATAGTCACTGAAAGAATTCAATCAACTGTTCAGTGGGAACAAGCAGAAGATGAGCTTTGGAAAAATGGCATCAGGGTAGTTTTGAATCACTTCAAAACTGTCAAACAAGTCACGTGGCACGGAAAGGGAGATTATTTCGCGACAGTGATGCCAGATGGACAAAATCGATCTGTACTGATCAATCAATTATCGAAGCGAAGATCTCAGCTTCCCTTCAGAAGACCCAAGGGTCTGATTCAATGTGTTCTTTTCCATCCGATCAGACCATTTTTATTCGTTGCTGTAAGTTTTCTTTTCTTTTTTAAAATATGCTTCCTCTTCAATATTTTATTATATAATATATAATTTGAAAGTACATTTAAATTTAAACTATTTAATTTTAATTTGGCTTATTCTGTAATTCCAGACTCAACGAAATGTCAGAGTTTACGATCTTGTAAAGCAGGAAATGGTGAAGAAATTGCTGTCTAATTCGCAATGGATTTCCTCAATGGCTATGCATCCAGGTAAAAAAATAATTTATTGTGTCAAAATGCTAAATTAATATGAATCCTGATATTTACAAAATTATTATCTTTAACCTTTAATCCCTTTTTCTAATCATTCTTTTTATTTTCTAGGAGGCGATAACGTTTTGGTGGGAACTTACGATCGCAAGGTCGTTTGGTTTGATCTGGATTTGAGCACCAAACCATATCAAACTTTAAGATTGCATGGAACTGGAATTCGCAGCGTAGCTTTTCATAAACGATATCCTCTTTTCGCTTCGGGAGCAGACGACAAGGGACTTATCGTTTGCCACGGAATGGTTTACAAGTAAGTTTTAATTTTTTAACTATTGACAAATGTGGCTTGAATTTTTCAAAAATTGCGATAATCAAATAGTATGTATACTGGATATATTTTTGTATAATCTAATGAATAAACTTGTTTCTTTTTTTTTCAGCGATCTGATGCAAAATCCGCTAATCGTTCCACTGAAACGATTATGTAATCATGAATCCTTCAACGATTTCGGGATTCTCGATGTCATGTTCCATCCAATTCAGCCCTGGGTCTTTTCGGCAGGAGCCGATTCGACGATACGAATGTACACTTAAGGCTAAAGGTTAATAAAGTTGATGTCGCGAAAAATTAGGAACGATACACTTTCAGTATTGTAAATACTAAATAAAATTCCAGTCTGTGAGTTAGGAAGTATCGACCTAGGGTTTAAAAGTTCTTAACAATATCTTACATAATCTCTTACACCATTTATTATATTCTCTTTATCAGAAATAAAAAAAGAGTTAAAGGAAGATAAAATGTAGTAAAAGACCTTTTTAAGTTTTTTTTTTTTTGAGGATTTATTGTAGATTTTTAAAGTGCAGTGTCATTTTTGAAGTACAAGTTGCTTGCGAAGCTCGCAAGATCATAAATTACCTCTGTCAAGTTATTTTTTTTCTGGTAGGAAATTCAACTGCTTTTAACTTTCGAGATTGTAAGTTTGTCGTGAAAAAAATGTTAAATATAATACAGTAAAAAGAAAATAACAAGTAATATTATCATAATTTGTAAAACTATCATAGAAACTTTGAATTGATTGAAACCTGTCACGAAAAGGAAACAGAATCTGTATAAAAATAAAGAAAACATTTTTTAATTATAAAAACTAAACTATTCACAACAGGAGTAAAAAAATTCGCACAATTCTTTATAAAGAATTCTCATTGTTTGCAATATTATCTCAGACACATTAAAAAGCTCTGAAAAATTAAAAAATAGATTCTAAAGTACGATTAAAAAAAGTTCTCTACGACTGCAAATTTTCAAGGAAATCACAGTAAAATTCTGACGTGAAGCTTAGAATTGAATCAAAGCTGATGATCAATTCGGTTGGAGGATTCTAGATTTGTAGAGTCACTTCTATAAGACTAGAATCGTGAAGAAAACAAATTTATGTGAGGGGCGAATGACCTAAGCATTGCCATTCCGGTTCGCCACATTCGCAGGTGCGACCAGCGTGTCGCACCTGGAAGACAGTGACGATTTTTCTGCTGTCGTCAAATCTGCAGGTGATGTGAAGATCGTGAATGAGAAATGTGTAAAATTGATTGCCCCATCGTTGTCTAAGGTAGACGGATCTTGGATCTTCGCGAAGGACGTTTTCAATTGCGAGTTTTTCTTCTTCCGCTTTGTCATCCAGAATTTCGTTTAATTGTGCGAGGGCTCGTTCGTTGAAGACAACTGAGAGAGTTGAGACTTGAGGCCTTGATATCCAATCAGGAACTCGAATTTCTGTTGGAAGGACTTAAAGAAAAATTTTAATTTAGTTTCAAGATGAGAAGTTTTAAATTTTAATATTTAATAACAAGATACTACCTTCATTCCTAATACTCTGAACGCTTCTACTTTCTGCTCCAGTTCCCGAAGCAGTATCCCCAGCTCCAGAGGAATTTCCAAAATTCCTCGTCGTGTTCTCAATATTCGGGACCGTCTGTGAAGATGTGAGAGTCTGCGATTCGAATCCCTCTTCCCCATCCGGTGCCTCCCGAACTCCCATCCTAATTGGAGAATTATCCAGCCTCGAATTCAGAGCTCTTCTCCTTATCAAATCCAAATCTGTCCCGCAAACCATACTTGAACCATCAGCTCTTTCCAAAAGCCTTGAATTTCTCCAAACTCGATCCTCTGTTCTTCTGTTATCTTCCTCTCCATTATACAAATTAACATTCCGAATTCTCTCCCTCGATTCTGCAAGTTCCTCCTCTATATTCCTCGTTGTAGTCACATTCTCGGAATTTCTAGGCAAAGTCGGATTTTCTGAATTCCTAGTTGAAGTTATATTTTCCGTATTCCTCGTCACAACGCCATTTCCAGCAGGAGTTTCCTGCCTCGGCCTCAAGTATTGCATTATTGAATCCGGAGCATCGTTTTCAAGATCAGGATAGTAATTCTCCTGAAACTCTTCCGCTTGGAGTCTCAAGGCAATTTCCTCGTCCCTCGAAACATCAGAAGTGTCTATATCATCACCTTGAAAGGATTCCTGAGCAAGGGAACTAGAATATACTTCTTCAGAAGGATTAGAGCGATCGTTTGTGAGGTTTTCTCTAGCTCTGTCTCTAAGACTCAGACTTTCAGAAATTTGAATTTCGCTACCGTTTCCTACCATTTCCACTTCAACTGGTAATCTTGTGTGCAACTTTTCTATGTGAAGGGGATTGTCGTACTGGGGAATGTAAGGTTTTATGTCCAGGACTGGAGTCTGGTCGACCATGTCGACCCCTTCGAAGTAGACTGAGTTGTTTTCAATCTTTACGATCTTTACGAGACTTAAACCGATTGGAGAAGGTCGGTGAGGTGATCGCGTTGAAAATACACCAGTTCTTGCGCCATTTAGTCGAGGAGGTGCTACTTTTGCTCGAATATGGGTTGAATCATTTCTGTGGAAATGGAAGAGAATCCTGAAATTTGGAAAAATTGATCTCTTAGATTATTGTTAGATTAAAAGGTACCAAATTAAAAATTTCCGGATTCTAGGTTGCAATTCAAAGCCTAAAATTTAAAAAATACATAAATGTAAAATATTTCTCACCACATATGTGAAAATTCGTTCAATCCCTCAAGGGCGTGCTCTGGGTTATTTAAGACGGAATTGAATAGAGTCACTTTTCCAGGGGCTTTTTCGCAAATCCCAGGTTGACGAGGTGTTGCTCTTTTGCTGGGAAACCAAGTCGATATCACGCCAATCGGCTTGAGTTTCAAAAGATTGTCTGAATCTTGACTTGTGCTTGGCTCCACTTCCCTCGAAATTTCGTTATTTGAGGAAAAAATGGAAACGCCGTCCGTGCATAAGCCGAGAAGACGTTTGATTCTGTCCACATCCTTCTCATGAACGTATCTTAGATTCTTAAGCTGTTGTCTAATTAACGAAAAGTTTTTAAAATGTGAAATAAGGATTATTAAACATTAAATTATTTGCTTTTTCGCAATCAAAATTTAATTAGATTAATTAAATAACACTTAAATAACTTAAAAATTAAGGTACGTTAATCTGGTCCTAACTATTTACATTTATAACAAAAATTTTGAAAATTTTTTTGCCGGTAAGATGGGGACTGCATCATTTTGAAAACGCAAATTGGCAAAATGAAAGATTAAGGAAATAATAAAAAAAAGTAGATTTGTAAAATATTGTACGTTCGGAAGTTTGTACTCGAAAATGAATAAAGAAAATACTGCGAGGAATCTTTTAAGTGGTTTCTAAAGATTTTTAATCAACAAGGATAGGTTATGTAGACTCGAAAAAACATATTTTTCAGCTGCAAACTAATTTAAAATACGAAAAATTGATCTTACCTTAAATTATTAATCTCCTTTCTAGCAGTACTCAGCTGATCGAAGAGGAATTTTGGATCGCGATCGGAATTTTGACAGCTCGCATCCATGTCGAGACACTTTTGACAGATTGACTTTTGACAAAAAGATTATGTTTCACTGTTTTACCGACAATGACTCTGCATTGCCGACCGACTCTCTTTTCTTTCTCTTCTTTGTTTATTCACAACTCTTTCCTAGTTTTCTATCTTTCTTTTGCCCGAATGCCCGATCATCTTTCCTCGTCGTGCTCGAATGCACTCTGAATTCTGAAAAGTATTTCCCATGAATATAATTATACATAGTACTTCACGCTTTGCATTACATATATCGTTACAGTATTACAATTTCCACCTGATATTTTATTAACAAGAAAATTCCGAAGCGATTACATTTTGATTTGTTAAACGTCGAATTTTTTGGGTTTCTATTTCTTTATGAAGAAGCTAAAGTTCGAAGACCCAAACTTCGAGAATGAAAGTGAAAACGACCGTGCAATCGGTCTAAAAATACTCGAGGAGTTGGAAAGTGAAGTATTTATCCATTTATTTTTATTCTGTGAGGGTGTCGATGCCGCTGCGCGAGATTTTTGAGGATATAATTAACTTATTTTGAGTTCTTATTTGGACGAGTGAATTAGTGAACGTGTTTATTCCCGGAAGAAATTCTGCTCCATCTTAAAAAAACGGAGCGTCTTTATAGATTCTCCTCCCCCGCAGTTAATGAGCTTTTATGCTGAGAAGAAAACAGAGGAAAACGGTCTTTCAACGGTTAGTAGCAGTTAGTGGTTAGTTGCTTACTAAATGCGCTAAATACAACCAATACAATTAAATATTCGATTTTGTAAGTCTCTCTATCTTGTTTCGAATTCTCCTTCATTTTTGTCATTCACTGTCATTTTTTTATGTAATTTGTTTATGTTTGTTATTTTTGATTAATTATAGTAATTTCGATACATCTACATGGTTTTGCTTTCTTCGTTTAGTTATTTCCAAAGAGTTTCCTCTATTTTCAAAGTTATATGATTTAACAGTAGTTAAGTTGTAGTTATATAAATAAATTTTCTTTTAATTGAGATTTATTTGGTGGTCATAAATAATTACTAGACACATTAATTAATTGTGGAGTACATTTTCTTTTTCTTATTTTACCCAGAAAGTACAAATTTCATTTTTAAAGAAGATGCGTTTTTATACAATTTTTACTAATTATAGATTTATTCTACAGGATCTGTTTTCAAAGTGAAATGAAAGGCTGATTAAAAAACAAGAATGGCTACCGCGGAGATTGATGAGTTTTTATCGGGGCCGTTAGTGACTTGGGTAACTATAAATTCTATAAATTATATTTCTCAATAAATTGAAAGTTGGTGTTTAATTAAATACTATTGTAATATTTTTCTTTTTTGAACAGTTCATCAGTTGCCTCGATGATCCAAATTCGCTGGCCAATTATGACGATTTGGTGGATGGAGTTCTGCTTCATAGCGTTTTTCTCCAAATGTGAGTCTTTTAGTTTTCAATATAATTAATTTAACAGAATCTACGAAAAGTTGAAGAATCTCAATCTATACACCGTAATTTCTTTTTTAATCTTTTCAATAAATAGTATTTTCTTATCAAATTTCTAGAGACCCGGAACCTTTGCACGATGGAGTGATACCATCATTAGGAAATGTAAACAAGAGGATAAAAAATTTAGAAATCATCGTAGGGAACATGAAGCAATTTTATGAAGAAGAACTGGGCCACCTTCTTCTGAGGTTACCAGACACAACGAATTTGGGAAAAGAGCCAGAGTCACACATCGAAGATATGGGACTTTTACTTCTTTTACTTCTGGGTTGTGCAGTTGATTGTCCGAATAAAGAGAAATTTATCACCAAAATCAAACAACTTAATGTTGCTACTCAAGTCGCGATCGTTGAGTGTATAAAGCAGGTGATTATTTAATAACTCAGAATTAAATTCAATACTTCTATTTTGAAAATAAAGATATAGAATTGTAAGGATTAGAACGTTACGAAAGTCCTTAATGAGAATTTTTTTTTTCTAGGTAACTGTTTATCAGGATATCGTGATTACCCAGGATTCAATGGAGAACGTTAATATGGGAAACGTTTTTACGCAAATTAAGAAACTGATACAAGAACGGAATCTGTATCGTGAGGTAATTAAAGTAATTTCTATTTGATTTTTTTTATTTATTATTTTGCGATGAATGCATAATATTTGTTGTTGTTTTAGAAATGGAAAAGTGTAGCGATAAGTGAGATTGGGGATCAAAATGAATCGACGCTTAGCACAGAAGGAGATGAATTAAATAAATCACAACGGTCGAACGCATCAGCAAAGTCTGAAAGGGAAGAAAATCATCATTATGCTGTTGAGTTGGCCGATTGGAAGTCCAAAGTCAGAAAACAACGTCAGGAATTGTGAGTTAATTAAATTGACCGATTTTTTAAAGGGAAAATGTCTTTATTTTGGAATCTTTACTATATTACTGATTTTTTTCATAATAGGGAAGAAAAAACGGAAGCATTGCTAGAAAGCAAGGAAGAACTCGAGCACAACAAAATTTTAGTCGGAAAATTAAAGCAAGAGGTAAAATAAAAAAATTGAGAATTTTAACTTGACAGTTTAGTTTTTCCAGAAATGAGAATTAGATTTAAAATGAGGCCTTTAAATAAACTGCTTTTAAACCTTTCAAAATATAAATGTCATTCCTTAATATTCTACATATATACTTTAAATATTTGAATTTCAGAATCAGGAACTTGTCTTGGAAGCTAGGACTGCAAAATCTTATAGAGATGAGCTTGATGCTGTGATAGAAAGAGCGGAAAGGGCGGATCGCCTCGAAATGGAAGTAGCTCGCTATAGAGAGAAACTTACCGATATCGAGTTTTATAAAACTCGAATAGAGGAATTACGAGAAGATAACAGGTAAAATAAGTTTATAAAAAAACTTTCTTCCCTGCTTTTATGAATAAACTAAGTACATTAATTAAAATTTAAATTTAAATCTAATAACTGATTATTATTATCACTTCTAGAGTTTTGATGGAAACGAGAGAAATGTTAGAAGAGCAACTAAGTACGTCAAGAAGACGAGCTGACAAAGTATTAGAACTCGAGGCAGAAATTATAAAATGCAAGCAGCTTCTTAATGATATGGCCTTGGAACGCGCGGCTGATAAGGAAAAATATCAAGAGCTTTTAGAAGAAAATACTCATCTTCAGCAAATTACGAAAGCTGCAAACGAAGCTGCGCTTGCTGGATCTGTGAGTGACTCTGAAGAACCAGGTAATAAAAAACTATTTTGCAATTTATGATTTTTATTTCTAGTCTAAAGTCTTGGTCTCAAAAATTCTATTTCCGTATTTTACTCCAGGAGAATTAGAACTGGATAATTTTTTGCTCTGTAGGCCTACTCTAATTATAATATTTGTTTACAATAAAAACTTAACTTAAATTTCTAGTGATTACGGAAAATCCATTATCGGAACAATTAACAAACAATGCTCAAACCCGAGCCTTGAAACTCGAATTAGAAAACCGTCGCCTCTTAACTCTAATTGAATCTCTGAAAGAAAATTCCTTCCACGAAAGTTCGTCGCGCGTTTTGGAACTCGAAAAGGAAAAGAAGAAACTTTCCCTCAAGGTGGATTCGCTTACCGATAATTGTGAACGAATTTCGCAACAGAATTCGGATTTGGAACTCGTTTGTAAGCAAGCGCTCGAGGAAAATAAAAAACTTCAGGCCTCCTTGAAAACTCAAAGAACTGCCTTTGAAAAACAACAGCAGGATTTGCAGGCGCAGCATATGAAGCTTGTGGATATGGAGAAGAATTACGAAACTGCGGCAAATGAAAAACAAAGAATTCAAACACTTTTGGAAAGTGTGCAGAGGCGAGCAGATGATATAGAAAGGTCTTTGGAAATTGCTAATCAGAAGTTGGAGGAAATGAAGAATGTAGAGAGTCAAAAGGACGAGGTGAATTCTCAGTGTTCGGAATTGAAGGTAAAAATTGTTGGGTTGGAGAAAGAAAGAGACACTGCTCAACGCGACGTTCATAAATATCGAGAAGCTCTTGAGGTATAAATAAGTTATAAAACTTTATAAAACTATCAGATTCCTGATCAAAAATAATTTCAATTAAATTAAATTTTAGGAAAAGGATGTTGCGCTCGATCAAGCAACGAACACAATCGAAGTTTTGGAAGGAAAGATAATACAACTCGAACAAGAAGTTGAAAATTCTGCTACACAAATTTTACGGTAGGATAGCTAATTAAACGAAAATGTTTCTGATACGTGGAAGCTTTAATTACATGGTTGAATAAATAATTTTCCACATATTTTAGGCTACAAGAAATCGAGAGATCTAGCAGAGAATTGGATTCGAGGGCTGCGATCGACAGAGAAACTTTGGAGACTTTACAATCGAATTTGGTCGCTGAAAAATTAAACACTCAGCAGTTGTACACAGTTTTGGAAAAACTTGGACTTGACGTTGAAGCTTTGTTGTCCCTTCCTCTAGATTGCATCTTAGAAAGGTTACGTTTATTTTCTGAAAATATTTATTTTCTCCTTTTTAAGTCTTGATCATTTTCATCGAGGGGTTATAAATAGGGGTACACTCGGCCAAGCGGGTGTACACCTACTTCTGACTTCAAGATATTTCAGGATATTTCAATGACTTCAGAAGATTTCACTGACTTCAGGAGATTTCAAGAAAATTCAAATGAATTCACATGATTTCAAATGAATTCACGTGATTTCAAAGGAATTCACGTGACTTCAAGTGAATTCACATGACTTCAAGTGACTTAAAAAAAAATTCACCATCAATTTGATGGTGAATTCAATTGAATTCACGTGAATTCAAGTGAATTCAGAAAATTTATTGCAAATTGCAGAATCGCAGAAATACCCGAAGTAGTCAACCGAATTAAAAAAGCGATTACTGAAGAGATCTCGGAAAAGGAAAAAGTTAAAATTGACGATGTGACGATTGTCAAAGAAGATGAAATTAAAAGCTCGACTTTGCTGGCAGAGTTAGAAGCTCTAAAGGTAAAAATCGCCAAGTGGTCTGATATTAATTTATCAATACTTTATATTTAAAGTTTTTAAATTAATAATTTAATTGTAGAAGGAGCAGGACAATTTACAGACGAAGTTATCAACGACTCAATCAACATCGGAGAATCTTTTGTCTGAAAATGCTAAATTACAAGTCTATGTAACTACTTTGGAATCTCAGAGCACTTCGTTGGCAACTCAACATACAGCTTTACAATTAGCAAATTCGCAACTCGTCGCTGAAAAAGAAGAGGTTTATTTTTAAGTTTAAAAGCTTTTGAAATTTAATTTAAAGTTTCGTAATTTAAAAAATTGGATTTCTTGTAGCTTTTGAAAGAAAGAACAGGACAACAACGAACGCATGCTCGTCTTGTTCACGATCAAGTCACTCTTCAATCTTTACACGAGCAGCTAAGCAACGAGTACGAAAATCTTCTCCAGGAAAAAGAAATTTTGAAAATAACTTTAAGGGACGTCAAAAATGAATTTCGAATTTTACGTGAAACTTGCGAAAAATTGGAAATTAAAAACAAAGCTTTGCAGAATGAACGTGACACTTTGGTGACCAATGCAAAGAGTTTGAATAATTTGAGAGTAGAACATTCGAAATTAAAGGTAAAGAAGTTCGAAAGTTGAATTTCTCATTAATTATAATTTATTAATGTTTAATGAATTTTAATTTTTTTAATTTTATTTTTGTTTATCAAGGAGGACTTTAGGATTTTATACTCCAATCTCGAGCAGTTAAAAATGGAATACAAAAGTCGGCACGAGGATTATTTGAAGAATAAATCTGAGGCGCATACATTGAGTAAAAAAATAATGGAAATGCAAGGAGAATTGAGTGGGAAAGATGAAAGGTGTTCAAATTTGGAAATGCAGATTACTAAACTCAATCAGCGATGTGAGGTGTGTGTAATATTGATTTCCCTATTTTTAGAAGCAAAAGGCTTTTTTTAATTTATTTATTTTGTGTTTTTAGGCCCTTTTGCAAATTAATTCTGGGATCGACAACGACAGACGAACTTTAATGGAACACGCAAGTGCTCTTTTAAATCAGTATCAAGATCTTTTCATGCATACTTTAGAAGACAAAGAGCATTTCTATGCAGAGGAGAAAAGCTTCGCGTTAGTATTTTAAAATTTATATATTAAAAGAATATTTTTAAGTAATAACATTAAATTTTCGTATTCTCTTACAGAGATAAGTTGAACCATATGAATAGACAAAAAGTGAAGCTCGAGGAGAAAATTATGGAACATTACAGAAACATGGGAAGTTGTTCTACTAAGAAGTAAGTTTATAGAAATACATATTTAGAGATCAAAATTAATTTTATTTTAAATACTAATACTATTATTATTCAAGGAAAAGCTTCGGAGCCAGTTTTGTCAGAAAAGTCAGAAAGGCGAGTTCCGATTTACTAAATAAGGTAAGAAAATAGTAATTAAATATTTGAACGTATTTGAATGTTTGTTTGTGGTTTAGAATAAAATTTAATAGATTTCTAATTTTTTTTAGAATCGACGTTCTTGGGCAGAGGATGTTAAACAACCGGAAGGAAAACTGGGCGAATCTGAATCTGGAGGCAACGATTCTGACGCAAGTATAGATGATCAGCGAGTAACAGGTTTGTACTTATTTTTTTTAGAAACAAATTTTTTCAGAAGAGCAAAAGAAAAATGTTTTTTTAAAAAGAAGTATAAATATTTTTTAGATACAAGGGAACCCAGTGAGCTTAACGCAGATCCGTTATCTTTAGGACATCCAGGAACCCGAAGAACTGTTTATTATACAGACGATACGCCGCCGACGGCCACTTTAATGGTAAATAAATATTTCTTTTACTGAAAACTTAATAATATTTCGAAATTCCAAAATGATCAATTCTTTTTCAATTTCAGTCTGACAAGAGACTTGGAGAGTCTCTGCATCACTCAGGAGACGAAATGCGATCAAATGAAATGGAATCAAACTCTAGAGCCGATCTTGCAAGCGAACCTCGTCCTTTTTTAATTTACAATAGAGTATCGGCTGTTATAAATGAATCTAACAACGTAAATCACGTTCAGAATCCAACTCAGGATGAAACTTTAGTCGATTCACCACCTAGGAAAGACAAAACGAGTCCTGTTTGGTATGAATATGGCTGCGTATAATTTTCTATGATTTAGAAAGGAGTCGAATTCGGAAGTCTTTCGATTCAGTTTCTTCCAAATTTGGAAATTTTTAATACTTGATAAAGTTCATTTCCTATTTCATAATCTTTCCATTTTGATAAAAACACGGAAAAGTTCTTATTACGTAGATCACGTTAATGTAAGAGTCATTAACTCATAGTTTTGCCCATCTATTTATATAATACGTACTGTACATTCCAGTATTCCCTTAGACTTATTCAACGTTTTATACTTTTTTTTAAACATTGACCTTGCACCTTCGATCGACTTATAGAGACATAGTTTCTATTTTCTAGATTCATTTTACCGCTATACGTATAGATAAACTTAAAAATTCTAAGAACTTTGAAGTTTGAAATCAACAACTTCAATTGATAAATTTTTAACATTATATAGAGTAAAAGCTTTTTAGAGAAAAATTTACAATATTGAATTATATACAAATGCCTGTAGTTGTTACCAGAGATTGCGTTTTAAATCTCATTATTTTCGATCGTGTGCACAAGATACTTAATAAGTCGAGATGTACAAAAATATTAGTTAAGCTGGAGAATTAGACTAAGATTGTGATTTTATATTACACTCGAGCTTCCAAGTTCACTTGAAATTGATCGCATAATATAATTGATTAATCTATGGATAGATTAACGATCAATTGATTTTTTATTGAATTTGGAGTTTTATTGGATTTAAAAAAAAATTTGTTGGCTTGAGCTAGAATTAGAATTCTGTCGGAACTTTTAGCGAATAGCAATAAAAGTAAGCTTCGGATTTTAAAAGTGCTTCGTTACCTGATACTGCCAGTTTTTGTACTGTTGCAAAATATATTCAATACGTATTTGTATTCTCTTGCCAGTAAAGTACGCAATTCGCTAAACTTTTACCCAAATTTTGTAACCGAAAATAAAGTTTTATTAAAAAGGAAATTAAGCCTTCTGATTTCCAAACTTTGGGAGGATTAAAGAGAGCCTAAAAAGGAACCTACTTTTTCATGTTTTTTAGACTATCTAAATAGAAAATTCCAGAGTAAAAAGAATATTTTATATTATTATTTTTTATGTAATTACATAATTAAATATATTTTATAACGTAGTTTGTAATTTCCCTAAATTCGTAGAAACATTTTGAAACTATTTATTTTTTAAATGGCTCAATTTATATAGTAGAGAACTACAAAGCTTGTATTTTTTAAAAATATTTAAATTCTTTTCCATTCAATCTACATATGTATATTAAGTAAATTATCTCACTTATTCTAGTAAAAACTTAAGTTCTTTATATAGTAATACTGACTTTCACCGGAATCATCCTGAGAATCATTTTCTTCCTTTTATATCACGCATTTCAACGTTCTAGAAAATTTTTGGTCAAAAGTTAAGTTATTAAATGCCCTTGAACTCCAGATAAGTAAAAAATTGAGTAAACGAAATTAAGTAGAACAAAAGTAAGAATTAATCTACTTCCCAATCAAAGATAGTTGTCTTGCAGAAATATGGTTGTAATTACAAAGATATTTAGAATTCTTGTTGTTCTGACTTTCTTTTCCTCTTTTTATTCTCACTTGGAAACATTTGCCGTCAACTTTTTTATCCTTTGGATCTCTCCATCTCCCTTTGATAATTTTTGCAAACTTTCCTTGTTGTAGATGCTATCTTTGCAAATATTAAACTCGCTTATCATTTCTTTCATACTTTTATCTCCATTTAAGACAAGAACTGGTGCTGGCAAAGAAAAAAGCGTTCGGTCGAGAAGCCACTCGTCATGGATTTGATGAAGTTGTTTCAAATAATCGAGAGACACGCAATTTTCTTCTTTTCTTGCTCGTTCTCGCATTCTTTTGTAGACTATTTCTGGCGAAGTCCTCAAATAGACTGCAAGGAATATTTTATTGAAATAAAATAATAAATAACAGTAATAGG
The DNA here is from genome assembly GCA_900474275.1 of Synergus japonicus. NCBI lineage: Eukaryota > Metazoa > Arthropoda > Insecta > Hymenoptera > Cynipidae > Synergus > Synergus japonicus. Next base: position 75,854 of record UCOH01011694.1, on the reverse strand, counting down.
GAGCGGGAACAAGCTTAAGAAAGAGAAAAAGGTATAATTTAATTTAACATTTTACCTATTAAATCAGTCTGAATTCTGGAATTTGCAAGCGACCAATCATACCATTCATCGAGAACAAACAACTCGACCTTATCTATAGTTTTCGTGCGTTTCATATTCTCGATAAAAAGCCTCGCACTAAATGCAGATCTTTCCATAATTTTATAAGGCTGAGGTGTATTTAGCGTATGCAATTGAAGCATTGTTAATTGAACATAAGACTGGAATAAATAGGCATAGCGAGCCGGCTCTTTGTAGACTAATTCCTACAAGTTTAATAGGTAATTTAATATTATCCAAGGGTTTTAAATTGATAACTGAAGGGTGTAGATCTAAGTTCTCGTCTCAAAATTCAATTTCTTCATTTTACTATTTAAATATAACTATCAGAATTTTTGCTTTGTAACGATACGCACTTCTGAATAAGAAGTATAAATAAAGAGCGAAAACTGTCTATAGAACGAAAATATATCTATGTAGTTTTAATTTTTGTCGAGTAAAATGAAGATTCAATTTAGTAGATTATAATATGGGCTAAACACCCTTAATTCTAGTTCATCAATTTGAAATTTAATTTTCAGTATTACCAGTAAATTTTGTCCAGCAACATTGCGCCAGAGCTCAACAGGTTCTTGGATAACAATTGTGTTTTTGTAATCTTTAAAATGACTTAAGAATGTCGTTTTTCCACTACCTATATTCCCTTCCACACAAACTGTGAACTTCCGTTCAGAATTTCGTCTTAAACGGACATTTCTGAAGAGCTCTGATATCCATTTCTTATCTGCAAAATAAATATCAATTACCTTTTTATTCATAAATTTTGATTATTTAAAAATTATATATTATGTACAGGTTGAAAGAACGGGAAAAATAGCAAATTTTACCGAAAAAATATATTTTTAATTCTGCGTCAAATCAGGTTGAAAGAACGGGGAAAATAGCAAATTTTACCGAAAAAATATATTTTTAATACTGCGTCTAATCAGTTTAATTCGTAAAATTGAATTTAAGGTTAAAAACTAAATTTTTTCCAACCGCTAAAAACGATTTTTATAGGTTCTCTAATCATTGTCATGCCTCAAAAAATTAATTAAAAAAAGTAATTAATGCATTTTTAATTAATTAGTGATGCAATGATTGGAATATGTATAAACACGAGCATGCAAGTTGATGCAAGTTAAAACGTGACAGACATTCACTCAAAACATTCTTATTTTCTAGAACAATAAAAGTCATATTTGTTAACTTACGAGTCGGGAACATTTGTGAATATCGTCAATCTACCAAAAAACGATATTTTATATGAAAATAATTGTTTTCAGAAACCGGTAAGCTTAATTTTCCCAGCAAGAGGAAATACGAGAAGAAATCAGAAACGACGTCACGATTTTTTGTCATACGCTTCCGTATTGAGACGTTGCCAACATATGAAAAAAATAAACGAACAAGTAAATAGATTAATAAAAGACTGTTAAGCAATTTCTGAAGAATAAATTAAGACTATCTCCCTCGAGTTAACTTAAATTATATTCAATCAAAGAAATTCGAATTCAAGGCTGTTTTTTTTTAGAATTTTGATAGCGAATTTGAAATTTCGCGCCTAACAATTGACGGCAACCGGAAGTTCTAGCAGCAGATAGCAGACGACACGGCAACTTTTTGTATATGCTTTGTTTGTGCCAGTTGACCTGGCTGGACTCTGGAGTTTGGTTGGTTAGTTCAGTGAGTCTTGTGCAAAAGTAACAAAATGAATTGCGATAGTTGATAATTGTTGTGCTCCAAATTAATCATGATGGATTACGAATTTAAAATGAAAACACAAAAAGATCGAACAAAGGTGGAGGATTTGTTCGAATTCGAAGGGTGTAAAGTGGGTAGAGGTACTTATGGACACGTCTACAAAGCTCGAAGGAAAGAAGGGTTAGTTTACTCGCTATTTCATTATCAATTTTTCCCTGATTATTAAATTCTGGAATAATTATTTTCATTTTGTTTGATATTGCCCATTATTTATTGCCAAGTCTCAGTGATTTTCGTCCTTCAGAGTATAAGAAACTGTGTTCTGAAGACGAACTTTTCATTTTTGGGTTGGGCGTTCTATCGTGACTTGTGTGGCTTCTCTCTCTTTCCTGTTTTGTCACCATTTATAAAATCGAACCTATTTCCCCACTTTTCAGCTCGAAATTTTTGTGATATTGATCTTTTTAAATATCATTTTGCTGGCAAAGTTTTATATCAAGTTGGGAGGCTCCAAAATCTTTTTTTTTAATCGAAATACAGAATTTTTAAAGAAATTAATCATATTTGGAATAAGGGAAATAAATTATTGCTTTTATAGATTTCAGGTGTGGTAATTTGATATTATTTTTGGAATATTGAATTTTACGGAATTTATTTTCGTTGGAAATTTAGTTTTAATTAGGATAGTTAACTATTTATCGAAGGGCTGACAACTTGTGAAATCAGGTATACACTTGCACTAAAATCTCCTGAAATATCTGAATTCACTTGAATTCATGTGAAATTTCTGTAATTCTTCTGTCTAGCGGACCGGGAAACCGGGAAAAACCCGGGAATTGCATTTAGGACCGGGAATTGTTTGTATTTTATTGAAAAATCGACTTTTTTCTACTTTATCTTCTTTTTATTCCATTTCTGCTTTATCAAATTAGAACAAAAAATTAATTTAACTTTTTTTTAATCATAAAAAGGCAACTATAAATTGTGTTGTCTCCGCTTAAAAAATCGTTAGATATATATATGTAAATCTATAAACTTTTCAGTGTTCCAGACAGTGAACTGAAATCTCGCCCAGACACTAAAGACTTCGGGTTAAAACAAATTGAAGGCACTGGACTTTCAATGTCTGCGTGTCGTGAAATAGCTGTAAGTATAGAAAATAATTAATTAAAATTATTTATTTATTTGTAATGAAATTAGTAATCAAAGTTTTATTTAATAAATTAAATTACAGAGAATTTATTGATATTTTGCAGTTACTCAGGGAATTAAAACACATCAATGTGATAACTCTCATCCGCGTGTTTCTCTCACATACAGACAGGAAAGTTTGGTTACTCTTCGACTTTGCCGAACACGATTTATGGGTATGATTTATGAATTATAAAGAAATGAGATATTTAATGGTGAATTAAATTATCTAAGTTTCAGTTTAAATTCTAGCAGAATTTTAGAGACTAATTAATAACATTATTATCTCCTTTTTACTTTCAGCATATTATCAAATTCCATAGGGCAGCGAAAGCAAACAAGAAAACAGTCTTAGTGCCGAAAGGCATGGTCAAATCCTTATTGTATCAAATCTTAGATGGTATTCATTATCTGCATTCCAATTGGGTTCTTCACAGGGACCTGGTAATTATATTTCATTCGTTTATGTATTTATAACAAAAACTTTCAGTACATGGAAAAGTTACTTATTCGACACAAATTTTAAAATCATTAAGAATTCAAAAATATTCGAAGTTGAAATATTTGAAGGCATCTAAATTTTCTAGCGATGAATTAATCGAAATAACGTTAGCTAAACCAAATTTTGTTTGCTTTTTAGAAACCTGCAAATATATTGGTAATGGGAGAGGGCAACGAAAGAGGACGAGTAAAAATAGCAGATATGGGATTTGCTCGTTTATTCAATGCTCCTTTGAAGCCACTCGCTGATCTGGATCCAGTCGTAGTAACTTTTTGGTACAGGGCCCCAGAACTTCTTCTTGGTGCACGGCATTACACCAAAGCTATAGGTAATAACGAATAAAATAATAATTAAATAATACTGATATCTAATGAATTTAACAATGATTTCATATTCATATATTTCTGGCTTGTCTTTTCCGTAGATATTTGGGCGATTGGTTGCATATTCGCAGAATTGTTAACTTCTGAACCAATATTTCATTGTAGACAGGAGGATATTAAGACTAGCAATCCATATCACCATGACCAATTGGATAGGTAAAGTATTTTAAAAAATCTCCTTTTTAAATAGACGCTTCATGTAATTTATTTTACTTTATTTTGTTCAATGAGACGTTTTTCAATTTCAGGATATTCAATGTAATGGGATTCCCGATGGAAAAGGATTGGGAGGATATTAAGAAAATGCCTGAGCATCCGACTTTATTGAAAGATTTTAAACGATCGAGGTATTTTTTATTTTTAACTCAAATTCATTTTGATTATAGGCTTTCGATCCCGAATTTGGAAATCTAACTTTGGAAAATCCTCAAATTTGATGTCATCGTTTGAAGAGAAATGTTGAAAATGAATTTGGGAAAAAATTATAAATTAAAAAAACGAAGGAAAGCCCTCGAAATTATAATTATATGAAATTATATTTTATATTCATATTAGCTTTTTCTTTTACAGTTATGCAAATTGTTCGCTCACGAAATACATGGATCGGCATAAAATTAAACCGGACAGTAAAGCATTTGCTCTGGTAAGATTGTTTTCTTTAATAAGTTGTATCCGTACATATTTACAATATGTAAAAAATTCTACAACATAAATTTAATTAATTTTTCAGTTGCAAAGGCTATTGGCGATGGATCCTAATAAAAGAATCACCTCCGAACAATCGATGCAAGACGCTTATTTTTCAGAGGAACCACTACCAACTCAGGAGTAAGAAAACTTTTACTTTTTAGGACACCGAAGTCCTTTCTATTCTCTTTTTCAAAATTCTAATTAATTTTCGAAATTTTAGTATTTTCGCTGGATGTCCGATTCCTTATCCCAAGAGGGAATTCCTGACAGACGATGATACAGAGGAAAAGACTGAAAACAAAGCAAGGCAGAATCAGCAACAAACGGTACTTATTATGTAGTTTAAACATTCCTAATTCGTATCAGACGTGTGTAGAGATACCCAAAAAAGTGCTTGGACTTCAAGTAGGATCAGGTATGTATTTAGAGTAAGCGCCGCATAAACTTTGTCAATACCGTAGGGTAGTCGGGTTTTTGCGATGTTTGCTAACAAATCTTTGCATAAGAGTCGTACCGGAAGTCCAAAAGTAGAATTGTTGAGTTTTCTTGTCCTTTAGAATTAGATTTTTAGCATCAATCATGTCCTTTCCTTTTATTTAGTAGAATATTTGTAGTTAAGAGTTTGAAATACTTTTCCGATTTACGAGCTACCGAATTGTTCAAAGTTTCTAATTTAAGGGTATTGGAAAAAAGTTCTTAACTCAAATTTCTAAAGCCTTTCATATTTGTTAACAATTTAGAAAAAGCCGATTTTCTCAAAATTGAGAGCACTCGATTCAGTGTCTCCAGATCGTGGGATTTTTCGGCTCCTACTCTATGACCCACGAGCTCATGCTTTCTCTCTCTAGCAACAGTCACGAACCTATTGATAGAGAAAGATAGCATGAACTTGTGAGTCGTAGAGTGGGAGCCAAAAAATCCCATGATCTGGAGACACTGACTCGATTTTTATAAACTCTTAAGATTGGAAGGATTCTTAACTTTTAGAAAGCTTGATTTAGGGAACTTATTCTAAATTTAAAAACCCCTGAAATTTGGACTCGTAAAAATTCGAAAGCTCCCGAATATGAAAAAGTTTATGCACTTAAAAGCATTTTAACTTTTTACAAATAATATGTTTGCGAATTTGAAAAGCTCTTGAAATTTGGAAGCTTTAAAATGAAAAAAGTATTTAGAGTGAAAACTTTCAAAACTTAAATTATTCCAAACTATTAAATTTAAGAAGCTTTTCAATCTTGAAAACATATTTTATTGAAGGTTTCCGAAATTGAAAAGCACTAAAAATATGAAGTATTCAAGTTCAGAAAGTTCAAGATTCGAAAGCCACTATAAATTGGTAGACCCTAGAATTTAGAAAGGCATTTGAGAAGCTTTACGTTTTCTGTATTATAAGATATTATTTGTTTGTAAAAGCATTTGAATTCGGAAACCCTCGAATTTTGAAAAATCCTGACTTAAATCACTAAAAGTAAGCACATAAGCACTCGAAATTTGGAATCATTAAAAACAAAATGTAGCGAATATTGTAAGGGGCAGAATTTTGACGCGAGGCTATCGTAATCTGAATTTTCAGCAACAAAATCAGCAGCAGCAAGGAGGTAACAGTGAACACAATCACGGTCAAAATCCGAAAAGAGTGCGACTGAATGGACCTCATGGAGCACCAGAATTTCATCAACACCAAAGTCACGCAATGACCCATCAACAACCTCCAGGGATGGTTTATTCAACAGCTCAGCCGACGCAGCAGTCGAATTTTCATCAACGCTTTTGATAGATCTCTGAATCTCTCTAATCGAGAATTTTCTACGATGACCAGTCCGACAAGTATTTCAGTGACCCATCGACTTAATTGTGTATGTATGCATGTCTGATCTAATGAAATACGTCAACTGTATATTATCTTCGTCCGAAACTAGAAATTTATTTATATAAGTGCGACTTTATTTCTTGACCTCGATCCTTTCGCCATCGCGAATTAATTGGGACTTAAAATTTCGAATCAGCTGGTATTATTTCAATTTTAATTTACACAGTTTAAGGGCTTTAGGCCCAAGCTTCAATCTTCCCATTTTACTCAACAATTATTAGAATTTTATATCTTTTCGCTTTGTAGGCTCACCCTTTTTTGAAACAGAAATGTGCCTATAGAGTGAAAAAATGTTGAATTTTAATGATTTTTGAGTAAACTGAAGACTTCGTCATTTAAACAGAGGGGAATAATTTCTAAGTATAATATTTATTAAATAAAATGTAGAGATCGGATTTTTCGATTAGAACTTGGGTCCAAGGCCCTCAAAGTAATTTTCCACTCAAACTGGCTACTGGACCGGTAGGGACCAGGAAATACTTCCACTTTTCTTAAGAAATTTTCAATTTTAGTTTGTATCAAAACAGACCACCGAATATAGTATAAAATTACAATATTTCTCTGTTATTGAGAAAATAAATTTTTTAATAAAATAAAATTAAAGTCTTTTATTTCTTCGTTTTCCTTAATAATTTTTTTCTTGAAAATTTAGATTGCAAGGATAATATGTATGAATTTTAAACATAAATTTGCCATAATTGGAATTACTACAGCTCTTAAAATGATAAATGGAATTATTTAATTTACAATTCAAAAAAATATCCTTTATACAGTTTTAGAGTCAATCCAATTCAATTTGAATTTTTCTAACTTCATTTAAATGTAATTGAATCTCGTTTCGTTCACTTGGCTTGCATTTAGTCAACTTTATTTTAAATAAATCTTATTTCCAGTTGAGTTAATATATGAATTAAATTCATATTACATGTCTGTTATATAATTGTTACATTCCAGTTACATAACTTTTACTTTTTTCATACCTCTCAAAGGTATTTTTTATACTTGTTAACTGAATATTACACTACTGTTACATACCTGTGCTATGATTGTTATGCAGCTGTTATCCAAATGTTATATGGCTGTTATATAACTATTACATAACTCAGTACCGGCTTGATCGAGTTTTACACTTTTCTTTCAGATATTGAAAAGTGTGGAAATTTCTAGAAATTTACAGTTTGAAAAATTTGTTGCAATCTTTTAGTTTCCTGTAGACACTTTTTTTCAACAGGAAACTTTCTTTCTTCGCTTCAAGTTTAGGTACAATTATAAAATTGATGGACCGAATCAAAGTGCATTTTTGCGCAGGTGAACGTGAGTACCGTTGTGGCAGAATTGTTCTCGGTGATGGTACATTACCAGTTGAAGCAGGACGGATCTTTCAGTTGTTTAATCCTCAGTATTGCAGTGATCGGGGGACTTGGTCGCAGTTTAGTTCCTAGCATCGATATGAACAACGAAAATCTTCCCTTTGTTCTCCGAAATGATTTAATAAATGATTAAACGCAGTTGAAATCATTGATCAGAGAATCTCCTAATAATTGGTAAGTCCTCTTCATTCCAGACTTCCTCCCTTTCTGAAACTAATCCAACTTGTTAAAAAAAAATTGCAATCTGAATCACGATTATTTTGTCGCGCCAACTCAGCATGTTTACTTTGGATGTTTACAGTGCATTGTTTTCGGTTTTTATTCAGCGATAAATAAGAACTTTTTTCTGACTAGTAGAGCGGAAGTTATTTTATAAACTTTCACTTTCAACTCTCTAAACTTGAATCAGTGAAATTTCATTGATTCACAGTTAAATTCACGGATTTTGACTCATTTTATTTTAGAGAGAAGTATTTTTCACGAGTTCGAAAAATTATTTCATTTCTGGGATATAAAAAATTTCGTGAAAATTGACGATTAACCGGCTTTTTTCCAAATGGAATTATTGACAAGCTTATAAATAAATACATTCGAAAGATTAAAATCCGGAATTTCTTGGTTTGAAAATAATCTTGAATCATGCAAGAGTAAAAAAATTAATAAAGTTTGTAATAAAGAAATCTATTAATAAAAGTGATTGAATATATATTATTGAATCGATTTATATACTACAAAGGCTATCGCGAAAGTTTAACTCATTTTCCTCATAATTAAAGTAGTTCATCAAAAGTTAAAGCAATTTTGATTAAAAGAAATGATATGTATATGTAAATATCGATATGTGTAATAGTTAAGGATGTTGGAGTCAAGTTCTAATCTGAAAAGTCGATTTCTTCATTTTACTGAACAAATATTAAATTTTGAATTTTTCCCTTTGTAGAATTATTCAATTAACAAGAATTATGGGTGCAGAGTGAGAAAATATTTAAAATTCAAATATTTTTTAAGTAAACTGAAAAGATTAAATTTTGAAGGTAGATTTAAAATTTTTCATTTTATGCAAAAAATATTTGTGTATAATTTTCGTTAAGTAAAGCAGAGAATGGAATTTTGAAAAAAGTAGCACGAAAAGTTTCATTTGTCAAGTATAGAGAAATTATTCAAGATCAGACTAATTTGAGAGTTTGTATTTGAATTCAATAAGTTTAATTAAGATATTTTTCTATCTAAAAGGAAAAGACTAGTTCAAACAAAAACACTTGTTTGAGTGGGTAAATATGTACTGCAACATGTGATATCAAACTGACAATGACAGTTTGATGGGCTACGTACCTGTACATATTTTTATCTTAAACATGAGTGCATTTGAAAATATTTTGTGTATTAAGCTTTTCAAATTTATCTCTTAATCATAGATTTATATACACATTTTCCGTTTGAAGGTCAGTTACAATTTTATTTCCTTGTGGTTTTATCTTTAAAGTATCTTACAAACAAATAAACGCATTTGCGCAAAGAATTTATAAGTCGAATAACCTTTTTAGTTAAATTCAATTTAGAGGAATTTATTTTCATTTAAATGAATTAAACTAAATTGAATTGTAGCAAGATGTTGGACCAAGTTGGACCCAAGTGTTAAGCTCAAAATTCTATTCTCCATTTTACTGAACGAAATTTATAGATAAATATTTTTTTGCTCTGTAGCGCTAACCTTTTTTCAAACATAAAACTGCGTACAGTGCGAAAAAATATTTAGTTTCAATGCTTTTTGCGTAAAATGAAGAATTCAAAATGTAATTTCAAATTTCAATATTTTCATTTTACTTAAAAAATATTTGAATTATATATTTTTTCGTTCTGTATGCATAATTATAATTAAAAATTGATTAATTCTACAGAGAGAAAAAGTTTCAAATTTAATATTTGTTAAGTAAAATGAAGAAATCGATTAGATTAGAATCAGTCTCCAACACCCTTAAGGTACATTCTAATTATATTATGGAAATCGAATTCAATTCAAATTATTGAAAGCGAATACAATTCAAGTTATTGATATCGAATTCAAGTAATTTCAAGTGTATTGAAAAATAATGAGTTTAAGTCAATTCAATTCAAAGTATTGCAAGCTAGTTCAATTCATTTCAAGCGTAATCGAGAATAGTGATATATTTAATATATCAACTATTTAATTAAAGTGATTTCAAATTAATGAAAGATAATTCAAGTCAATTCAATTTAATTTAATTCTTTATTCTAATTCAAAATCTGATGAAACCTTTTTTCCGGATGATGTCCACTTGATGTTATTTCGTAAAAAAAGTAGAAGATAAATAGAGAAAGGTAAAAAGTGAAGAGAAGTAGAGAAGTCCCTATGTAAAGTTTGAAGACAAGATAAAAAAGCGACGTTGGCGAGCATTTAAAAAATGTAATATGATTACGAGGTTGCATAATAAATTGAAGTAATAAATCTTCAACTGATAAAATTCATTCCCTGGTTATGTACAGTTAATGACAATAGTGTTTCTAAAATCTTTAAATCTTAATACAATAAACACAATTTTTTAAAAAATAATCTCGTACATAAAAATTTTGCGAAAAGCATAAACGTTATATAATTTTTTGCGAAAAATCGAATGGCGCTGTTTGTTTTTCCGTATCTCGCATTTTAAAATAATCTATGTAAGCAAGATTAGTTTAAACAATTTAAAAATAATTTTTTTTTCTTGAAACGCCTTTTATTCGTTTTTACGCTATTTATCGCGAAAAGTATTCAATTTTTCCAAAATTTTGTTTATTGAGATCTGTAGAGTTTCATCAAATCTCGAACTTTCTCATTTTTTTTTCATTTTAAAAATTCGAATTTTGAGAAAGTTTTTTTGTTCTCCTGAACAATTTTTCCCATGGCACTTACATGGTTTTGCTGCGACTCCTATTTGAAACCAGTTTAAAGTCTTTCCCAGATTTATGGGAATTTATTCACACGGTTTGAAATTTTCTTATTTATTTTATTTTATTTTTTTTTTTGAAAAAATGAGAAACTAGTATCGCTTATTGAAGCAAGATAGGAAAGAAACTCGGAGTCGGACACGATCTGAGAAGCTCGAGGGAGTTCTATTCGACTTGCCAGACTGCAGAGTGGATCTTATATACAAGATGTATAGGAATGTAGGATGGAATGAAACGAGTTAGTCTGAACCGTAATGAAATGCAATAGAATGGGATAGATAAGCTTAGGACAGACTGTATGAATATAGCGTGTATAAGGGGCACGTAAAATGAGACGTCGATTGAAACTAGTTTCAATTCGTCGCAAAATAAATTTGCCGACCACCCACAGCTGTTGAAGATCAGCCCCAGGCAGTCTGCCTACAATATTTTTTCAATGCGAACTCACCCCCTCAACCCACCCCCTTTCCCCCCGTTGCAGTAATAAACTATAAACCATAAACTATAAAGCAAGCTCTTAACTTCAATTTACTTCATTATAATTCTACTGAATTTATAGTAAATTAAATTAAATTTGAATTTCTTTGAATGTAACACACTTGAATTGAATTGAATTGAATTGAATTCACTTCTTGAACTTAAATCGCTTGAATGGTATTGAAGCGATAATTGATTTTAATAATGTGAATTGAAATGAATTCGCATGGATTATTAATTATTTGTACAATATTTTTCATTCAATTCAATTGAATTCATTTGAGTTGAATGAATTGAATTGAATCCAAACGAATTAAACTCAATTCCAGTAAATTCAATCTCTCGCAAATTAATTCAATTCATTGCAATTCCACTAAATTCTAGTCGTTGAAAATTAATTCAATTCAATACAAGTTAATCTAAACGAATTCAAGTAAATTCAAGTCATTGAAAGTGATATCAACTCAATTTAAGTTATTTTGAGTTACTTCAAGCGAATTCAATTTGAGTTAATTCAATGCCACTCAAGTGAATTGAATTTTTGTAATTAAATTCAAGTAAATGGAAATTGAAACGAATTCAAGTGTATTGAAGTGAACTCAACTATTTTTAAGCGGAATTCGATTCGACTCAAATCAATTTATTTAAACTAAATACAAACAATTTAAAATTCACGTCGACACAATTTTATTCAAGTCAATTCAAGTATTTTCAAGTGAAATTCAATTGATTTCAAATTAATTTAATTGAAATTAATTCAAACAAATGGAATTAAATATAATTCAACACAATTCAAGACAATTCAAGTAGACTTATAAAATTCTAGTTATTTCAAGCGGAATTCAGGTGAATTTATTTGAATAATTAATATTAGGTAATTAAATTAAACAAAATTGTGAATTAGAAATTATTTATTATTATTCAAAGTGGAGTAATTTACAATAAGAAAAAATAATCCAAACTATCAAATTTAAGTAGAAGTGTAACTAATTCAACTTAAGTGATTTTAATACTGGGATCGATTTGATCCCAGCCGAAATTAAATCCAATTTAAGTCTTAGTTGATACACTGGGGTTAATTTGACATCAGCCGAAGTCAAGTCCAATTTTAGCATTTTTGAGGAAATGTGGATTTGTGGTCCATATTTAACTAAATTTTATGAATTTCAGAATTAAATGGAATTTAATTCACATACTAACTCATTTTTCAAGGAAATTAAACTAAATTCAATGTGAATCAAACGAATTCAATTTCATTCCATTAAATTCAAATAAAATTCCATTGAATTAAAAAAATTCAAGTAAATTCAAGTGATATAAATTCAGGTGATTTCAATTCAATTCAAGCGAATTCAACTTAATTCGTGTAAGTTCAACTAAATTCAAATGAATTCAAACAGGTTCAATTCTTTGCAATCGAATTCAATTTAATTCAGATAAATTCAAGTTAATTCAAGAGAATTCAAGTAACTTCAATTGATATAAATTTAAGTGATTCCAATTTAATTCATGCGAATTTAACTTTTTGAGTGAATTCAACTAAATTCAGCTAAATCTACTTTAATTCGGGAGATTCAAGCGATAAAAATTCAAATCAATTCAAACGAATTCAATTAACTTCAATCGAATTTAATTCAAAATAACTAAATTCAATTTAATTCAAGAGAATTCAACTAAATTCAAGTCAGTTTAAGAGGATTCAAGTGATTTCAATTCCTTGAAAGTGGATTTAGCTTAATTCAGGTGAATTCAATCGAATTCCGTTCATTCCAATCGAATTCAATTAAATTAAAGTAAATTCAACAGAATTTCTTCATAAAGCCTTAATAATTTATTCAATTTGGTACTAATAAATGAATTATTACTTTTCAACTAAAAATTAGTAGTTCTCCACTAAAAAGTAATAATAAAACACTACTAAAGCAATTGTTAAACGATTTCCCACTATTTCATTAATAGAAAACTACCAATTCCGGTTTAGAGTTAAAAGGTGGGAAAACTTTAGCATTATTACATAATTAATCACACCGATGTATGTCATATTCCGTGAAGGGTTGTTGTTGGTGGGGGAGGAAGGGAGGGGAGTCGAGTGGGTGTATTGGGTCTCAGAGGTGATAAGCTCGCTTTATCTTTTTTTTTTTCTCTTCTTTCCATTTCTCGTTTATTCTTTCTTCCTTTTTTAACCAACCTTAATCTCTGTCCCTCTCTTTTTCGAAAATCAGTAGATATTAGACCCATCCGGAATGTTTTTCGGATCAGTGCGGCAGCGAACGCCCGACGAGAAGGTACTGCTGTGCCCGTCGTTGAGATACTCTTCGTTGTGTCTCCGCTCCTTCCTCTTCCTTTCTCTCCTCCCTTTCCATTAGTCCTCTTCTTTTTTTTATTTATTTTTTTTATTTTACAATTTTTTTATTTTATTATTACCGCCTTTCTTTCTGTCTTCCTTCCGTTCTTTCTTTCTCGATTATTCCTTCTCGCGTGCCTCTTCGAAAATACGAACTTTCCGGTTTTTCTGAATACGGCGTTACACCACCTTCGAGATTGCAGCTCGGTTTTTCAGTGCCTCGACTTCTTGGCCGTGTCCTTCTCTCGTCACATCCGTAAGTAATAAGTATACCCTCTGGTACCAATTCGCAATACCACAAACACTTTTCATCAAAGAAAATAAAACAAGACAAATTCAGATAATCGAGACTACTTCTTATGAATGCGATATAACAATTTATTTATCATTTATTTCGAGGAAGGATTTCAATTTATTTTAGGGGTGGAAAATGATGCGACAATTCGGTAAATTTCGCTCGGTTGTGATTTTTTTCCCTAGAATGTAATTCAGGGATGAAGTCAATTCTTAAAGATCCCGATTTATAAATAAATAATTTCTGCTCTACTTTTTGCTACTAAATATAATGAATTAAATTATAATGCACAGAATTGGGTATATTTTTTAAAGAAATTATGAGGAAAATAAGTAAATGTTTATGATTAGATGAAAACATTAAATTTAAATAAAATTTCACGAAAAATTGTTGTTCTAAAACTGTTTTTGAAACATTTTATCGAAAGTTGAGCAAGAAAAGAAATACCTGTGATAAATAATTTATTTTAAAAGACCTTCCAAATTTATCTATTGAAAAAGTAGTAATGCCAATTTCTAGAATATTTAATCTAATCAATAATCCTAAATGAGAAAGATAATGTTATCAAAACAATCAAAACATGTTCTAAAAATCTTAATAAGTTTTTACTTTTGGACTTTATATTCGTACAGCAGCCAAATTATCTTCAAAAGGTAAAAAAAATTAGTTTTCAAATTCATGACTATTGAATAAAATTAAATCGAGTGCAACAATACAAAAATATTTTCTCCCTTTAAAAATTCTTATTTAATACTCAAAAGTAGATTTAAAGAAAATGTATTCTTATTTCAAGAATTTTTTTTATCCATTTATCGCGAGAATGAGAAAATATAAATAAAGTAAGATTGTTTACAATCAAATCATTGATAATATCAATCGTGGTAAAATAATATCTCATGCGGGCTTCAAATAAAAGAAACCCTAATTCCCTCGTTAACCCTTTCCTTCCCATGGAAAGGGTCCCACGTAAAATTCTCGCTCTAAGAACACAGATGTTACTTCCTGGAAGTCATCTTTTTATTGGTCTCATTTTTTCCACTTCAATCACTTGATTGTCTCTTTTCATTTCATAATAATATTACTTATAAACACAGCTTCAATTTTACTTTCAATCATATTACTAAATTTCATCTATTTTATTATTAATACTAATATTAATATTTTCTATGTTTTTAATTGCCCTCAAAGAAGATAATTAATCTGGAGTCCAGACAGTTTCTTCATTACATTTATTTATTTATAAATATATTTGTTTATTTATTTACTTGTCATATGTCACTGGTATTTTCATTTTCACATAAATACAAATTTATTCTATTTATATCGTCCTTTAACTCGTTTCGAATCGAAATAATTTCTCCTTAATTCGACGATATTGAGCAACTAGAAAGAAAATGTAGGATTAATAACAAAAATTGTCAAGAGCCCGATAAAATGTAAACAGAGAAAGTATCCATCGGGAATCTCATCTTTATCTATTCCTTCATTACGTAACTACTCTTCTTCTTTTTGTTTTCTTTGGCGAGCAGGTCGCCAACCAGTTTCGCCTGATGGAGCATATAAGTTCTCGATTAATAAAAGAGAAATAAAAAAGAGAATTATGAGACATAAATTGCCATAAAAAGTATCACGTAAATGCGAAGCAATTCGAAAATATTTTATTTTTTTCAATCATTGAGTTAATTTCTTCATTTTTCTTTCGACTAGATTTAAAATTATCTTCAGCTCAATTTAATAATTTATTTACAACTTATTTAATTTGCGAATCCCTTTTCCAATGGGGGAAACAGATTTTTCTTATCACATGATAACAAAAGATAATATCCACGTGGATCATTTTATCTTAATTCGCTATAAATAAGTAAATAACAATATACAAATATTTATCCTTTTTATTGCTCGTGTATGATTTGTAAAATCACTTTATGTTTGAAAGCTTCATGAGAAACATTAGTATTTAAAGAAACTAATATTAATATTTAAATGAACTAATTTTCGAAAATTCTTTCGAATAAAGTTGAATAGAAAGCTGAATAATCATCTTGAAAAAAATAACTTGATTACGGAAATGAGGTAAATAAAAAGAAGTGATTTGTGGGAAATTTAATTTTTAATTTCAATTAAGTTTTGAAAGAAAAAATTAATAAATTAATAAATTGAAAATGTTAAAAATAAAGGATTTAGAATTTTATCTTGAAAATTCTCAACGATGGCGAATTGAGCTTGAAAAATGCGTTCTTAAGTACTTCCTCGGGTCATCGAGTTCATTATTGGTTGATGGTGTGTGCAAAAATAACGGTTCCACAGTTGTGTATGTACATTGTACAAACAGGTATATTCTGTAATAAAACAAAAAGAATAGCAGTATGCCAACCAGTAATGAAACGTTTATGGCTAGGGGAATGTTTTCCTATACGAAACTTAACTACTAACAGTATAATTCGTCATCAATAAACAAAATTCTTTAATTCGGTTTCTCCAACATTTTAAAAACAAGATTCATTTCTCAGGAATGCTGCTTTCGTCTCTATTTTAGGCCTTTCAAGCGATTTTAACTGAAGATTTTATTAAGTCATAAACTAATGACTGTAATCAGTTGCAAAAATTGCAAAAACTTTATTCACCTGAAATCTCTTTGAAATCTCTCTAAACTTGCTCTGAAATCACTTGGAATTAATAAAATCACTTTTAATCACTACAATCGCTCTAAATTTATATGATAATCACCTGAAGTCATTGCTCTCTTAAAGTCAATCGGAATTTATTATGCAATCACTTGCAATCATTTTCAGTCACTTTTAAACATATTTAATCACTTGTAATCACTTTTAATTAATTGTAATCACTCTAAGCACAGATTGAAATCACTCGGAAATCAACCTGAATTAATTGCAATCACTACAGTCATTTTCTCTCATTGTAACAATACCAATCATCTGAAATCTTTTAAATCTCTTTAAAATTGCTCTGAAATCACTTGGAATCAATAAAATCACTTGTAGTCACTGTAATCACACTAAATTTATAAGATAGTCACCTGAAGTAATTTCAGTCCTAAAATCAATTGAAATTTATCATGCAATCACTTTTAATCATTTGAAATCACTTGTAATCATTTTTAATCACTTGTAATCACATTTAATTACTTGTAATCACTTGAAATCACCTGTAATCACCTATAATTACATGTAATCACTTATAATTACCTGTAATCACTTGTAATCATCGTTAATTACTTTATATTAATTATAATCACTCTAAATTCAGATCGAAGTCACTCATAAATCAACCTCCATTCATTGCAATCACTTCAGTCATTTTGAATCATTGCAATAATTTTAATCACCTGAAGTCACTCTAAAATTTCACTAAAATCACTCGGAAATCATATAAATCACTTTAATATCATTCAGAATTCACCTAAAATCATTGTAGTCACCTGAAGTCACTGTATTCACCAGCAGTAGTAATTCTACATTCACTCGCATTCACTTAGAGGCACTCCAATCGTTTGCAGTTACTTGAAATCACTTAAATCATTTTAAAATTTCTCGAATCATTCAAAAATTACTTGAAATCATTTAGAAATCATTTAGAAATAATGACGATCAAGAAAAATCACTTGTAATTTGCTTATAAATGATAGAATTCTTTTAAATCACTCAAAATTCACAAATAATTACCAGTAGTCACTTGTAATAACGTAAAATCACCTGAAATCACTTAAAGTCACCTGAAATCACATAAATCACATAAATTGCCTTAAAAACACTGGGCATGAAACAGGAAACTATAAAACAGGAAATTCCCAAGAATATATAAGATTTTTGAATTTTTAAAAATTCTTATTCTAAAAAACAATAACAACGAATCACGTAAGCCTTCTTGAAATGACAAAGTGATATCGTGATAATTATTTACTTGCTACTACTAAATTGATTTCAGGTTGATAAAATTCTTTTTTGAAGTAAACATGTTCCTATTAATAAGTATTACTGAAAGAAAATATAATTGTCCTTGTAATTGAACTGGAAAACCGCGGAAATGACTGTAAATGTTTTATAATGTCTTTTTAATCCCTAAAATTAATTTACCAGACAGTTAAATCCTTAGACCTTTGAGATTTCATTCGATTATAAAAAATTGAAACGAATTGAAATAATTGGAACATTTAAGTTTGAACTTAATTTTCAAGCATGCTTGAAATTTGCTGCATGATATTAATATTGAAGAATGTGATATGGCACTTTTAAAAAAAAGGGATTGTAAAAATTCAAGTGCCCAATGACCTCAATTGGAATTGAATTGGAATGTAATAATATGCAATCATCAGTGATTCATTGATAATTAAAATGCAATTGAAAGCAACGAACTGTCTAATAATCTATTTTTAGCTTGTCGGTATCTCAAGAAATCATTAATAGAGAAGAGAACTGAACCGATAAACTACTGACCTAGTTTATTGTATCTTTTGTTGTCTTATAATTTGTTTAGACCAAACACATTCTAGAATTGTTGCATTTCCTGATGCAACTTCTCTTGTACCTTACAAAAGAAGAGAAGATATTTAATTTTAACTAAATAAATTATTGGCTTGAATAAATTTGTTAAAATTTGTTAAATTAATATCTCGAGGAAATACCATTTAAAAAAATGCAAATCTTTATTTCTAAAGCTTTCGTTCCTAGTATACTTTATTTACTTTTTTCTTTATTTTATTCTTGACACAAGGTGCTCGTCTTCTGTCGATTATAAATTTTGTAATCAAAAGCATTCCTTCTGATATAAAAGCTTACACGGCTATAGAAAGTATTTATCAAAACGATATCACACATAAATAGTGGATTGCCGGACAAATAGGTCAGAGTAATGAGATAACGATTTGAATTCTCGTCTTTGATTGGTACTCTCTCGATTTCACTTTCTCTCGCTAATAGAAAGCTTATTAGAATTTATAGATTACTTATCAGAAATTTTTTATTTATTCATCCTTAAACTATTGAACGTTTTACTAAATTTTTTCATATTTTGATAAAAAGTGTATTAATTAATGCGAGGGTTGATAAAACTGTAAGTAATGGTATACAACTTTTGAATTTCGCGCCTAAATTTGTCTAGTTCAGGCGGGGCCGCTAGGGGGTCATGACATTGACTTTCTCACAACTGACAAGATTAGTGAACCAAAATAGTTTTTTGAGAAACAAATAGTTCGACTATTTTCTTCCGGTTGAATATTTACAAAATTTTAATTTCAGTTCACATTAATTGTTTTCATTCTTTTTTTGTTCATGTAATCCTCCTCACTAAATTAGAATCATTAATTGCTTATTATGTCGATTTTTTTTTGAGGTAGTATCGGTTGATTAAAATATGTGCTTTGACCTGTGATTTACAAACATTTTTTTTAATGTTATTTGTCCTTATTCGAGAGCTGGAGACTGATTAATCACTGAATTTTATTCCCTGCGTAATCAGTGAATTTAACTGATTTATCTTTAATTTGGTCGGTTTTTCTAGGAAATTTATTGATGGACGAATCAGTGATTTAAAATTATTACTTAGTGAATTCGATTGGGTTTTTAGTGACTGTGATTAATTAATCAGTAAATTTGATTGTTGCATCAATGAAATTGACTGATTCATTAGTGGATATGATTAATTATGACTTTGATGGATTAATCAGTGACCAAAACTGATTTCTCAGAGTGAGTACATTTGATTGAATACTCAGAAAATTTGATTGATTGATCAGTGAATTTGACCGATTTATCAATGAATATGATTCAATAATCAGCAACTTTTTCTGATAAATGAGTATATTTCATTGTTGGTTCAGTAAATTTGACTGATGTGTCATTCAATTTGACTGATTTATCAGTGAATATTTAAATCAATGCATTTCATTATAAGCAAAATTGACTTTAGCAATACGTGAATACGATTGATTAATCAGTGAATTTGACTAATTTGATCAGTGGATTTGATCGATTTGTCATCAAACTTGATTGATTCAAATTTAGAGAATAATTAAACTACTATTAAATTTATTAAATTAACTGGAAAATCAGTGTATAAACAAAAGAAAAATAAAACAAACAAAAGTTTTCGGCTCACCCTAGACACAAATATTTGCAAATGAAATTATTCTAAGGTGGGCAGAGAAAGGAAAGAAAGGAGTAAAAATTGAGTATGTTAATCTGAGGAACAGGCGGAAAGGAAGAGCACGAAGGAACTGAAGAAAGGAGTAGAAGATTGCTCTCATAAAGAGTTGCAGCCTCCTACGAAGCGTCCCTTGTCGTTGCAAATCTTTCTCTCCTCTTTTTTCACCCTTTCCCCTTTATTCCCTCCACACGCTTCACCAGCCTTTTTTACCCTTCGCTCACTATCAATATTGTCCATGGTTTATCGCGCATCAATGAATAATAAAATCCCATGGCCATTGTTTCGCTCTTTTTTTCATCGTTTGTCGCCTCATCTCCCTGAACTCTCTCTCAGAAAATGCATCAAAGCCAGAGTTGAAGAATTATAGACTATAGATCGATTTATTATTGTAAGCTAATTTTTTATCTTTCAATTCATCGATTCATTGATTCATCATTCACGATAGTCAGGAAAAGAGTGAATCGAGTCATTTATCTTTCATGATGTTTGAACTACTGTGCCTTCCGAAGAAAATGTACTGATAACAAATATAGGTGACTGCATGTCGAGACTTAGAACCAACTTCGATCCTGGTGTGTTATTATTAAATAGATCATAATGGCATTCCACAGAAATAGTGTTTCTCATTTTATTATTATCTGGCTTTTATTTTGGAACTTTTCACATTTTAATTGCACTTAATCAGTTAAGGTTACTGATTGGCGAATTATATTTATTGATAAATAAGTCAAATTCCAATGGTAATTCAGCGAAATTCACTGATCATTCAGTCAAATTTATTGATTAATCAGTCATATTTACTGATCAATCAGTCAAATTCAATAATAAATTGGTGAAATTCACTAATGAAGCAGACCGCAATTTATGGATTCACGCATCACTAAAATTCACTGCTTGATCTATCAAAGTAACTAATTAATCAGTCAAAGTTATCAAAGTCGACATTAATCATATCCACTAATGAATCAGTCAATTTCACTGATACATCAATCATATTTACTGGTTAATTAGTCGCAGGCACTAAAAACACAATCGGATTCACTCAGTAATAAGCTAAAGTCACTGATTAATCCATCAATAAAATCCCTTGAGAAATCAGTCAAATTAACGAGAAATCAATCGATTTCACTGATTACTCAGTCAATAAAATTTAGTGATTATTCAGTCTGCCGCTCTCCAATTACTATGATTATTTTTACAACTTTTTAAGCATCAATCACTTAAGCTCACATAACATTAAAAAAAAAATGTCTGTAAATCACAGGTCAAAGCACATTTTTTAATGAAGCGATACTACCTAAAAATAAAATCAGCATAATAAGTAATTAATGATTCCAATTTAGTGATGAGGATTACATGAACAAAAATAGAATGAAAACTATATCAACTTGAAATACAATGGAAAAATTGTTAATTATTAAAAATGATATAAAATAATATTAAGATCCCTATATCATTATTTACAGTTTTAACAACCGTCAAATTAATCAATCCATTTTTTATCCAATTATTAAAAAATTTAGTATACAATGTTTAATAGTTTCAAGATGAATAAGTGTAGATTTTCTTCTAAGTAATCTATAAATTCTAATAAGCTTTCTATTGGCGGGTGAAAGTGAAATTCACTTATTAATAAGTCAAACTTACTGAATAATCAGTTAAATTTACTAATGTATTAGTCAAATTCATTATTTAATACAACAATAAAAATAAACTATAAATATTATATATGTAAAGAGAAGCTGTTGTTAAATAAAATAATATAATTAGAATTGTCATTTTTACTGATTAATTATTGATTTCGATTGACTCATCGAGTAAATTTGTCTTGTTAATCAGTAAATTTCACTGAATCTTCACTGAATTTCGTTAATTCATTAATGAATTTGACTAAATTACCAATGAGTATGATTTTAATTAATTTCCTAATAACTAATAAGTAATCAGTAAGTTGGGTTAATTTGTCACTTAATTTGATTGATTTATCAGTCAATATAATTCACGAACTACTGCATCAGATTATCAATTAAATATAATGGTCAATCAATGACTTAAACTGACTTTTCATTGAATTTTACTGATTAACCAATAAATTATACATATTTTTCATTGAAATTGACTGATTTATCAGTGAATATAATTCACGATCTATTCTCTAAACTCGAGTCAGTGAAGAATGAACATGTTTCTTTTTTCACGATTGTAATCAATGATAAATCCACTGAAAATCAGTAAGTCAATAAAATTTTCAGTAGTTTAGTGAAGATCACTAAAAATGTCAGTAAATTTTCACTGAAGGAAATTTGAAAAAAAATCAGTCAACTTCCACTGATTCATTTTTATTCTCTAAAACTGAATCAGTCGAATTCCACTGAATTTCAGTGACTCTTTTCTCGTGATTTTAATCAGTGAAAAGTCACTGAAATTTTCAGTCATCTTCACTAAACAGTAATCAGTTAAATTTCTCTGATTCAAGTTTAGAGAGTAGAGAGTAACTAAATTTGATTATTAGTTAAATTGAAAGAAAAGAGAAGAAAAGGGATCATTTCAATCCATCTGCACTTTTGCATCTTGTTATGACCAGTTCATTACTCATAATTACTTCTAAGCCCGATAATGAGCACGTGCTTTAATTATATCAGAAGCTCTCTCCATTATCCTAACTTCTTCTATCTCCTTATTTCCTTTTTTCCTGTAATTGACGTTGTATTGTCGGTGCGTTTGTTTATCTTTTTCGTCATAGTATATTTATCATTGAAGAGAACAAGTCAGCAGCAACCGAGTTATAAATCAATTTCGCTCGTTCTCTGCTTTTCTCTTTCTCTTTTCCCTTTCTCTACCCCTACCCAACTCTTTCATTTCTTCTTCTTATATTTTTCTTCCTTTTTTTCCTTTCTTCATTCCTACATTAGCTACACGGTCAAGGAGTAAACTAACGGAGTTCGTAAGCACGTTATTCACATTCAGACACTACTCCGTGGCACTCAAGTGACACGCGAGCGAGTTTAAATTATTGTGATTGAGCTTGGAACGACCGCGAGCCCCTCTTGTATTGTCTCAAAGTGTAATAATCTTCGGTATGCGCGGGGGAGGTGAATCTTGTGATAATAAAAAGCGCCGTTGCTGTTGTTGTAGAAACAAAACACAATCCCGATATGCTGCTGATGTTCGGAACATGGTTCGAGGTAATTGTTGTCGCTCTCTTCACTGGCCTTGTGTTGGCCTCCAGTTACCAGCCGTCATGGTGGTTCGTCATCAAAAATCTCTGCAAGGGTGAGTTTTTATCCGTCTTTATTCATCCCCTCCATTTCATCAATTTTTTTCCCCACTTCAGCAAGATCTATCGCAAAAAATGTCGTAAGTTAAGGTCCCAGACTTTTTATTCATTTTTTAAGGATGCCGGAGCCAAGTTCTGATATAAAAATTCGATTTCTTCATTTTACTCAAGAAATATTAAATTTGGAATTTAAATTTAAATTTAAATTTCCGTCTATAGAATTAATCAACTTTTAACTAGAATAATGCGTACAAAGCGAAGAAATATCTGATTCAAATCTTTTTTATTTTTAAGTAAAATGACAATATTGAATTTTGAAATTACATTTTGAATTCTTTATTTTACGCAAAAAGCAGCGAAACTATATATTTTTTCACTCTGTACGCAGTTTTTTTTATTGGAAAAAGGATTAGCGCTACAGAGCGAAAAAATATTTATCTGTAATTTTTGTTGAATAAAATGGAGAATGAAATTTTGAGCTTAACACTTGGGTCCAACGCCCTTAAATAGAAAATTAAAATCCACTTATATTTTTTTATTGGAATATGTGACTTAAGTTGAAGAATGTATAAATTATGAAATATTTTTAAAATAATTTCGAAATTTGCAATTTGAAGTATTAAAGTACCTTCAATTCTTAAATTGATACTATTTTTTTGTTCTGTTCTGGGTTAGAAATACATAAATTTTTCAGAGTTATTCATTATTTGTTTTATTATTATTTTTTCTTATTATTTGATTATGCCAGGAATAAGCAGACTTGAAAGATTAAAAAAATTTGGGCAAAAATTTGCAGCAAGAGTGCAAGATATTCGCTTATTCGTATACGAAAATTTGGAAGTAGGGACTCTGGTTTTACTATTTACTATTTATTTGTTTATTTGTGAATTTTTTTCATTTTTCGATGTGAATAACATTGTAAGAATAGCTATACTTATCAAAGTTTCAAAGAACGGAGTGGATTGATAAGAAAAAGTGAGTGGTGAATTGGCAAGAAAATAACAATGGTTTATAGTATGGGTCATTATTTTTTAAATCGCAAGACCGTGAAATTTTCTGGGTGCTTATATCATTAAAGCAACTTTTGCGAAAGGTTTTAGAGAATATTTCATATTTATAATATTTTATAGTCTACAGAGTGACGATAAAGAAAGGAAATTTTTGCAAATTTTTGCAAATTTTTCAATTTTTCTACCAAGCAAAAAATAAATAAAAATAAATTTTTATTAATTTTTTAAAAATCTGTATCAAGTTAGTGAGTTCGCGGATCAATCAGTGAAAACTTACTGAAGAGTCAGTCAAACCCACTAATGAATCAGTCAAATTGTTGTTGAATAGATCCAGTGACTGATTCTAATGTAGAGAGTAAAATATGTGTACTTTTTAGTAATTTCAATCAGTTACTTAATTCCACCTGTTCAATCAGTGAGATTGACTGGTTTTTCAGTGAAATTTACTGATATATCAATGAATGTAACTAATTTATCAGTAAATTTTAGTGAATTATTTGATAATTTGATTAGTTTATTCAGTAATTAATTTATTTAGCTGACTGATTATTCAGTAAGATTGACTTCTTTTTAGTTTATTTGACCGAAAAATTAGTTAAAACCACTGATGTCAGTTTTAACTAAAAAATGTAGTAGAAAAATGTTCATATTTGTTTTTTCTAAGAACAAAAATTGATAAAAGCAGTTAATCGGTCAATATAATCCACAAAAATTGACAATAAGTGACAAATTGAGCTCTGACAGTGGATTTACATGTTCCGATTTTCGGAATTCGTCAAATGTTATTAATTCCTTAAGAAAAAGTACAATATCCTACTTAAGAATGACTTAATTTTCAATAAAAAACAGATTAAAGAGGAAAAAGGATTTGCATAGAATGAAAGATGGTAAATATTAAAAAGCCTGTTTCTTGAGAATTTCTAGAAAGTATCAAGAATAAATTTAAGAAAAATTTCATTTCTTAAATAAATATTATAATTACCAAATTATAAATTAAAAAAGATTTTAAATCTTGTACATAAATTATGGTAACTTCTAAATAAATTCAAATTTATTTATTTATTATCTGAATTTGAAACCTGAATAAGTCCATTTATTAACACCCACAAAAAAAATTCTGTTGTAATAAATATATTTTAGTTATCGTTTATAAATAAATAGCTTTAATCACTTGAAAGATTTTAGTTTATTTTATTGTAATAGAAGATTAATTCTGATTTTTTTTTCTTTTTTACAGAAGTGTCTTCCAATCGAACAACAGGCAGAAGACCTAGAACCATTAAAAATATCCCTGGCCCATTTTCTTTGCCATTTTTTGGCACGAGGTGGATTTATTCCTATTTGGGATCCTACGATATGAACAAAATCCACGAGGCTTACGAAGGTAGGAACTGTCTGAATTTTTTAAATGTATTTTGTATCCTCTTCTTCATTTTAAACAAAATAAACCAAAAATTTCTTAATTAAACTTAATAATTATATTTATATTATTGATTTCACAATTATAAATAAAAATCAGTTGCATAAAAATAGAATGCTTCTCATTTGTATATCTATTTGGTATTTTTATTTTCATTTTTATGCTAAGAGTAATTACAGCTGAATGACAAATCACATTTTAATTAGCATTTCTTAACGACGAAGAAATTAATAATTCATCGTGAATTGATCCCCTACTAACTGTGAGAGCAATAAAGAAACTATCAATGATCAATTATAATTTTTTTTTACGTATCAAAAGGCAAGTCATAAGTAGATAATCTAAAAAGTTATATAATCAATGCTATAATGCAGTTTTTTTCTCATTGGATTTCCTCTATCGGTCGATGACCGAAGAAATCGATTAATATCAGATTAAACATGTCTTTATAAACATCCGACGTTTTTGTCCATCTTTCACCTGCTCTTCGGGTTCTTAGAAACTGACGCTTTTTATTGACGTCTGATAATTATGAGGGAAAAAATTATTTACAGGAAAAACTTTTTCCACCACATTTCCGACCCCCTTTTTCAAACCTGTTTTTCCTATCGACTTTTCCAACTCTAATTTCAAATTAGTTTTTCCACCCACTTTTGTAATTCTATTTTCAAATCCTCTTTTTCATCCCCCTTTTCCCCCTTTTTTTCTCATGCCCTTTTCCCATCCAATTTTCCAATTGCCTTTCCAAACTTATTTGGAAAGGCTTTTTTACTTTTTTCAACCTTCTTTTTCAATCTTTTTTTATAATCTCTTTTCACCACCTTTACTATTCGTATTTTTCAACCCCCCCTTTTATCCAGTTTTCCAACCCACTCTTCCAACCCTCTTTTCCAATTTTCCAACTTCCTATCGAAACTTATTTTTCTATCCACATTTCTAAGCCTTTTTCAAATCCCCTATTAAAAAATATTTACCCTACCTATATTTTTCCAAATCTCTTTTGAAACTTATTTTCAAAAATTTCCACCACCTTTTTAAAATTTCTTCTGCAAACCTCTTTCCCACTCACTTTGTCCACCAACTATTTTCACCACATTTTTAAATTTCCTTTCCAACCCCCTTTTTCGCCTTTCCAAAAAGGAAGAATAAGAATAAAATTTTCAAAAAAAAAAGTTAATTTTTTCTAATAAATAACACAAAACTGCTACTGTTTAAATGTGGGAAGATTTTATCTAGTAACTATATTTCATCCGCATAATAATATCAACATAATGATTGTTTATTATTTATATTTTATATCTGTAGAACAAGTAATATAAGTAATAATAGTAAAATAGAATATAGACTGATCGCCTTTTAATCCCTGATTTAAGAGTAGATCTGAATCGACGCTATGGACCAATGTGCAAAGAGGAGGGACTGTGGAATCATCCAGTTATCCAGGTTTATGCTCGAAAAGACATCGAAAAGATCATCAAACGAAACACAAAGTATCCCTTTCGACCTCCACAAGAAATCATCTCCCATTATCGAAAGACTCGTCAAGATCGATACACCAACCTTGGTCTCGTCAATGAGTAAGTAATGTTCTCAAGCAATTATTAAATAACAGGGTCAAGTTTGAGGCCACGTCAAGGTGAGTAACCGACCGCAACTTACTCGTAAAATATCAGGTGGCTCAACCATTACGAAATAGCCAATTTAAATTCATTCAAAAATAAAATAAAAAAGCAAGCATGGACAGAGAAAAAAATAATTCCAAGAACCGGATATTTTAAAATGAATCTCTATGTTTCAAAAATAAATTTAGCTTATAGTTCTATCAAGCTTGTTTCTATTTTTAGTCACTCTTTTTGAATACATCACTTTTAATGACTCTCTATCAAATTTTATAATTCAACCAATTTTTGATAATTTCTTAAATCTATTTATTAAAATATCTGTTATTATTATTATATATATTTTTTTAAACTTACATATCAGAAATAGAAATGTTTGAGCCTCTATATTAGTTTTCAGAGAAAAGTTTGAATTCGATACTTAAGATCTTTTCTAATTACCGTTCCTTGGCAGGCTGACAAGCTTTCTAATAAAACGATCAAATTTACGTTCAGAAAGCGTGGATCTCTTTGCATAAATTTCACTTTTACTTTTAAATCGTTTTCTTGAAAAATTTTAATGGAAATATTTTTTAAATTTAGATTTACTTCTTTTATGTATCGTTATAATATTTCCCCTAAGATTTAATATTATTTCCGCCTCTTCTGTCACTAGATTATTTTCATTTTATTTTTATTTTAATTTAATAATTTAATTCTCTTTTTTTTCCTATTCCTTTCTTCCCGTCCTTCTTTTTCCCTTCTTTCCTTCTTCACCGTCTTTCCTTTTTCTCCTTTTCTTCTTACCATTTCCTCCACTCCTTCCCTTCTTCCTTTCTTCCTAATCTTCTTTTAATTAACTCAGTGACCTCCTTCCTCATTTAATTTCCTTTCCTTCTATCTTCTTTTCTTCTATCCTTCAAAATTTAAACTATAGCTTAGCTTAGTTTCCCTCAATATTTGTTTCTAAGTTTCAAAAGACAGGTCCTGAAAAAAAAAAAAAACACTTTAGAGATATTCAAAATTTATATTTAGAAGAACAGTTTAGACTGTAGAGTTTTGTTGCGAGTAGTCCTTTTGTAGTTAGATTCAATTTCTAAAGTCTGCCTTAGTACCGGTATATTTGTTTTATTTTAAAGAGAAGAGGCGGAATAGTGACGATTATGTCACTGATATTCTGGCATTGAATGAAAATCTAGGCAAGGAGAGACGTGGCACAAGTTGAGATCTGCACTCACCCCAGAACTAACTGGACCTACCACCGTCCTAGGATTTTTTCCTGCACTCAATGATGTCACCAATGAATTCATTGATCTGATAAGGAGCAGGAGGACCAATCACAAAATCGATGGATTTGAGGAAATTGCCTACAGAATGGGACTTGAGAGTTGGTTCCAAATTTCTATTAAATTAACTCAAAAAAAACTTAATCTTTAATCATTCCCGAATAGAGTCTTATTTTTTGCTCCTATTTTGGGTCTCATATTAGACCTTATTTTATCAGAACTTATTTTGGGGTCCTATAATTGAACATTATTTTTGATTCACATTTTTTGATGGGTTGATTATATGATTCTGATTTCCTAACAAAACAATTTTTTTCTATTTTGTTTTAGGTACCTGCACATTAATATTAGGTCGTAAACTGGGTTTCCTAAAACCAGGTCCATGTTCCCTGACTTCCAGGTTGGCGGAAGCTGTGAGAGCACACTTCATAGCCTTGAGGGATGCCCATTATGGTTTGCCACTCTGGAAGCTGCTTCCAACCACTGCTTATAAACAGCTGATACAGAGTGAAGAAGACATATACAAGTAAGTCGACTTGACAACAAGCAGTGTCTTTAACATTTGAAATTGGTACATCCTCTTTCAGAAAACAAGTTTCTGAGTTTAAAAAAAAACTTTAGTTCTCCTTTTCTGGTCGAAAGAAGAAACCAGGATGTTGTACAATTGTTATTAGATTTTATCTTTTGAGACTGAGATTAATAGTAATTTACTTCGTCATCTTTTATAAATTAATTTCCCCTCAAGACTTATCAACCAACTTCCTTTACTTCCTTAATAATATTTCTACATTAGTTTGCCTTCAAGACTTGTTGATTAAGTTTTCTAGAAAAATTTATAAATCAAGTCTTCTATAAAAATGGTTAAATCCTGTTTTCTATGAAAATTAGTAAATCACTTTCGGCTTTTCCAGCAAAAATTAATTATTTCATACGAGTTTATTAAATTTGTTGTCTGATTGAATATTTTCAATTGAAAATTTCGTTTCAGTATCGTTTCAGAATTGGTTGATGAAACTTCTAAAGAACAACTAGAAGACGCCCACGACGATGACATCGAGGCTGTCTACAAATCAATTATGCGAGATAAAAATCTTGACATAAGGGATAAAAAAGCAGCCATTATCGATTTCATCGCTGCGGGAATTCACACGGTAAGAAAAACTTATTTCGTATTTATTTAATTTACAAGATCGTAACTTTGAACCAAATTAGTACTCTAGCTTTGCACTAACTTTGTAATTTTTCTGTGGCTATTTTTGAAAACTTACAGTTGGGCAATACATTGGTCTTCGTATTCCACATGATTGCCAGCAATCCGGAAGTGCAAAAAAAACTCTACAAAGAAGTTGCATATTTGGCTCCAGCAGGTTGCGATATCAGAGTCGAGGACCTCCGCAATGCAAAATATTTAAAGGCCTGCATTAATGAAGCTTTCAGGTTTGTAAAATAAATTTCCGCTTTTTATGTTAAACTCTACTAAATTTGGTTTTGGAACCAAGTTCCAATCTAAAAACTCAATTTCTTAATTTTATTTAACAAATGAAAATATTTAATTTTGAATTCTTCGTTTCATGCAAAAAGTATCGAAACAAAATATTTTTTCGCTCTATTTATAATTTTCGTTGAGTAAAATGAAGAATTGGATTTTTAGCTTAACACTTGGATCCAACACCCTTAATTTAAATTGGAATTATGAAATTTTTTCCTGTCAACTTGAAAATTTTTGCGAAAGGAGATTCTAATGTTTTTGAGATTACTGATTGTCAGTACCTTTGTGTAGTCTCAGGTCGGTAATCTCATCTGCCTTATCATCTCTCTGAAGTCTAGTCATGACATACCTGCTTATCAACTTGAATCGTGCTTATCATCTCTATCGGTATTTCACCAGAGATCTCGGATGCTTCATCATTCAGGGAATTTGCTTTATTTTGCCTCCAGTTTCACGACACAACTCTAGATTAAAGCGTACCTCTGATGCAGTTTTTCCTTGGGAATTTATTTCGCGAATGCAGACAGGTGCTTCGTTCTCGGAAATGAATTCTCTATTCCTTCTGAAAACAAATTCTGATTCTACATAATTCGAATGGATTCAAAGGAAATTCAAAGGAATTAAAAACAATTCAAGGTCAACTTAAAGTTAATACAAAAGAATTAAGAATTACTTCTTTTTTCAATTGGAAACTGTTTTTCTTTTAAACTATTTTTAAAAAACTCAAGTTTTAAATATTTTCCACTTTTTTCCAAAGAGAACTGAAGAATTTGAAGGTCAATTTATTTCTGAATTCCGCGTCTAATTAGCTTTCTCAACTTTCTTAATGAATTCTCAGACATCTGGATATAATTTTAAAGATCTCATTTTGGAGTCCACTAGTGTGGAATTAAATTTAAAAACTAATTCTGCGAATTAATTCTGGGAAGAATGAATTTTATGAGATTCAAGTATCCAAGGCTTGAGACACTCCCTGGCCTTTAGATCTAGCTGGAAAATAATTGTCTTGCAGAAAGGGAGGGACGAAAGATTCCCAATGGTAGTTGCAACTTGACCTTGATCATTGCGGGTGGTCTCAGTGCTGATGGCGAATTTCATGAGGATGTAAAATGTCTATTAATAGTAATAATAATAATAATAATAATAATAATAATAATAATAATCAGAAGAAGAAGAAGAAGAAGAAGAAGAAAAAAAAGAAGAAGACGAAGAGGAAGAATTTGAAATTTGTTTTGGCATCGAATGAAAGGTGTTGCTCGATTTGGTCTTTGGCCCCAAGGTTTTATATTTATATATGCCTTTCTTTTTTACCACGTGAAAGAGTTCAACGACATTGGTTGCTTTTTTTTATACCTTCCCCCTTTCATTCATCATTCGGACATTTCTCAGGAGATTCCGAGAAATCGAGTGACCAGGCCCAGGGAATTCCCGGTTATTCTGGACTCTGGAGTTGACGATTACGACCCTCGTCAATTTCATAATGAACCAAACCTGATTTCAATTTTCTTTCTTCCTTGTTCCACGTGCAGCAATAACCATTAACGATTCTTAAGAATATCGGATCACTAAAAACAAATACAAACACTTATAAGAAAATAAAAAAAATCCAGTTATTATTATTACTAAAGACAATATTATTTTTAAAAAATGTAGTGAATTTAGATAATTAGATAATTAGAGGTTTAGATAAATTGATGCAGACTTATTGCAGATTTCTGTTCCTGAAATTTACCGACATTGATGGTTTGTGTCTGTGCTGACACTTTTTAAATTATATGAAAGGTTTTTATGATTACTTTGTTGTCTACAATAAGAAAATCTAGTTTCTAGTGTATTTAGTCCGGACACGAACCATTGGTGTCGATAAATGTCGATAACAGAAATTTGCAACAAGAATGTTTTGAATTCTTGTGAATTTGAGGATCTCGAATGTCTGTTTACTAAAAAATTCTATTTTTATTATTTTGCAGGCTTCTACCAACAGCTCCTTGCCTCGCTAGAATTTTGGATGAGCCCGCAGAACTTGGAGGCTATCATTTACAAGCTGGGGTAAATTTTTATTAAAAAATTTTTGAATTTCTATTTTAAAAATATAGTCAAATTATTTAGTAGCTAAATAGTCTTAATGGATTTAAATAAATAATAGTTTAATTCTATATTACAGACGGTGGTCGTTTTGCAAACGTGGTTAGCTGGATTAGATGACAGCAATTTTAAAGATGCGAAAAAGTGCATTCCAGAAAGGTGGATAAACCCACCCACTCCACATTCACCACTTCTTTTGGTACCTTTTGGTGCTGGACGTCGAGTTTGTCCAGGCAAACGTTTTGTTGAACAAGCTCTCAACCTTATTCTTGCCAAGGTAAGAATCCCATCTATATAAAATTGTTCTAAAAATTGTTCACTTCCACCTAGAAAATTTTTCTTTCGTTATTCTTCAATGTTCACTTTTTCTCTATTAAATCGACTTCAAAACGTATTTTTATAATCGAGGGAAACGAAAAATTCTCACCTCAAAATCACGAGGTGGAAACAGCTGGAAGTATCGTTCGCCATTTTTTTTGCGCATGCGCACTATTCACAATATTCTATTGCAATTAAATAACTTCCAATTTTATTTTAAATTACTTTATTTTCGGAATAAAAATGAAAGGTTCACATTGCCGTGAATTGCATAAAGGCCAGACCGAAAAATCCACCCTTTCATCTAAATTTAGCTTCTTTTAAACTCGATCACCATTTTACTCATTCTTGTCTGGGAATCTTAATTAAAACTTCTCCAGTCCAAGTTTCTCTCCTTCTTTTCACATTCTCTCATTTTCTTATTTTCTTTCTTT
Source organism: Synergus japonicus (assembly GCA_900474275.1). Lineage (NCBI taxonomy): Eukaryota > Metazoa > Arthropoda > Insecta > Hymenoptera > Cynipidae > Synergus > Synergus japonicus. The sequence goes on along the minus strand of UCOH01011694.1, from coordinate 42,925 downwards.
CTTACGATTCTTTTGTACCTTTTGTTTAGTTTATTTTTTAATTCAGGATTTTACGAAGCACCCACTTGTTAATTGACCCCTGCAATTTTTTTATCGACTTTACGACCACTCACGAGACTGATATCGACTTTTACGATCCTACAGATTGTACGAGATTTCGAGATTGTCGCTGAAGACGAGCTGGGTCTGCAATTTGAATTCATCCTGGCGCCGAAGGGTCCAGTGTCTCTCCATTTTCGAGACCGAACAATTACAAACTAATCCTCGATCAAAATCATTCAGAAAATCTTAACGAAAAAAGGAACGAATCGTCAAAAAAAAAAAATCATAAATTAATGTCGAATATATTCGACGCGCATTTGTTAATTTCTAAAATCATTCCGACATTGCTTTTGATAGATTTATCATTAGACACATTTTTTAAGTTTGTATTATACGCGCGTAAGTTGTTTTAATTAGTTGAATGGGAACTCTGTTCGTCCGTGTAAGGTATTAATTGTTATTCATCTTTTGTTGCGTGTTATTTATATTTCAACTCGAAATAGCGTGTAGATACATCGGATTTTGTTCAGCAGTTTAACTAAAACTGAAAACGAGAGTGTTTTTCCAAAACCGCAAATAAAAACTAAAAAATAATCGGGCATTCTTTCTTTAAGGAAGTTGGTTCGAATTTGGGGATCCAAGTTCCAATTTCATAACTCGACTTCTTCATTTTACTTAACAAATATCATAACTAGGTATTTTTTATCTCTTTAGTGGTACTCATTTTTTAAATATAAGTAGGCGTACAGAGCGAAATAATTTAGAATTTTAATATTTTTTGTAAAAAAGTATTTTGTAAAATGAAATTGAATTTTGAGTGTAGATTGAAATTAAAAAGCAGAAAGCCTAATGACGTACATAAGCGTACCAACCTCGAACATTTCAAATACGAAACACGCGCGCTCAAGCGCGCGATGGATCTCGTATTTTAAAAGAGAGTTTCACTCTAGAGAGGAAAAATATTTATCTCTAATATTCGTTGATTGAAATGGAGAAATTGAATTTTGAAGTTAGAATTTGGGCTCAAGCACCTTAAAATAAAGTATCTTAATTTAAGAAAGTATTTCTTTTCAAAAGTACTTTTTTTAACAATGAAGCTACTTTTCCGATTGAATATTTATTTTATTTGCGGTTTTTTTTTATTAAGGGTGGGTTTTTTTCAGGTGGGTTAATTAATTTCTTTTATTCGAACTGCAGACGCGTGGGCACTGAACTAAAAGTTTCTTAGAGCAAAATTTTGTTCGAATAGTGCGTAGGTTAGAGAATTTAGAGAATTCACAAAAATTGAGACTCATTTTGCTCTTCTTTTTCCTCTAGAAGATTTTTTCTTCATTAAATTTGTACACCTGGTGGGGAAGTGAAAGGTGTTACAATAATTCAAAATTCTATAAAAAGCAAATTTCAAACTCGAAATCATTGATATTTTTATTTATATAGTCACAATTTGTTTTCAGCAAAGAAACTTAAAACTCTTGTGACTTTTTCATCATTCTGACGATTTAATGAATTGACATTTAAAATTTGCTCTTTTGTTGGAAATATCTTAGCCTTTAACTTTCTGTCTAGGCCAATTTATAAATAATAAATATTCTTAAATCTTCTCAGGGAAAGAAGTTGATCTCGAAACTCTCGGAAATTGAAAATTGAAACTCTTGAAAATTGTATTCTACAAATCTTTCTGAGTGAAAATTGTTCTTTGTTCCAGTTTCAGATTTTGAATTTTGATAAAGTCTCGTAAAAATTTGAATTCTCTGAATTCGAAAATATAGTTTCTACAAATTCAGTGCCCAGTGAACAAGACTTTATTTCTTAGTTTTGTAAGTCCAATTCTAAATGAATACAAAGCTTGAAAAATAGCAGATTGTTTAAAGATTCTATTTTTTTCAATATTTGTCTTTATTGGGATTGTTTAGAAAAAATAATGTGTTAGGAATAATATATTATCTATCGGATAACGTTGTTAACGTTTTCAATAGTATTTACTGAAATGATTTTGTACAATGAATAATAATGGAATTGCGATTGTCCGGTGCGAAAGATTTCTTGAGATTCTTTCTTGAAAATGTGTTATTTTGGCAAAGCTCTGACGCTTTTGCATATCGCAATTCTAACTGTACCTGAATTTAAAGTGCCCCTTATCTTCATAAGATTATGTATATTATATTGTAAATTGTGATGAAATTGTTGAAAGGAGTACACACCATTATTAAAACATCTATGGTTAAATGAAGTGCCATTGTTTTTTTTCTACACTCTAATGAAAACATACTGTTTAAATAATTCAACACTAGAAGGCTAGGGTATAAAATACAATTTTCTTAGTTACCTATATTTTTATTGTAATAATTAGTCTAACAATAATTTGTTACAGTATAAAGGTGTTTTGTTTATTGCTCACGAAATTCAATATTTTATTTATTTATTTACTTACTTATTTAAAATTTTTAAACAACTCTCGGTAATATTGGAATTTGGGTTTAGAAGTATAAAAGGTCCCTATTTAATGAGGGTCTTTATGCTTTTGGGGAGATTGGGTATGGATCCCTTATTAACACTGGCAGCAGTTGGTCTCATGAAGCTGTGATTCCTCGGGCTTGGTCGTGGTTGAATTAGACGACTTTTACTAGTTCCGAGTTTATCGATATTTTGTCTGCTTGCTGTTGTGGGTTGAGGACCAACGCTGCTTCCACTGCTACTACTTCGTGAGGAAACGACTGCTCTGGTTTTTAAATTTCCAGATGATCCTCTTGGTAACTCCGAAATTGCCTGCGAAATTGATCGTTGGATTATTTTATGAAAAATTTAATATTACATTAACTTTACGTAACCGTTATATAATTGCTACATAACTGCAGCAAAACTGTAATATGGTTGCAATATAGGTGTAACATAAATGCAACATAAATGTAATATATGAGTAACATAAATGCAATATAAATTTAATGTAAATTTTATAGAAACGTAATATAAATGTAACATGAATGTAACAACGAAGAAAGTGAACTTTTAAAAAATTTTCGCTTACACCAACCGACTTATTCCTAATATTTCTTAAAGCTGGCCCAACGCTGCTACCACTGCTGGAACTTCTACTGGCTGGAATTCTACTAACTCCAGTTCTGGGAGTTATTTTTCGTTTCTCAGCTTCTTTTGCAGTATTGCTAGCTGGAGAACTAGCTCCTTTTCGAAGATCACTCGTCAGAGCTCGAATAGCTGAAGTATACCTATAAGGAAATAAAGAAAGAATCATAAATTTCTAGATTCAAAATAAGAACAAAATTAAAATATTAAATTTGTAAAAATTATCATACCTATTTAGATGAGCGTGGCTCGGTCCCAAATTTCGAACAGTATTAACAGAAGTTGCACTATTTAGTGAACTCCTGGAGCTCCTCAAGCTACTTCTCGATCCGGATCTTTCGACTTCATTCCTTGGAGGATTCCTCGCAGTCAAAACTTCCGATCTCTTCACTGGTTCCACTTTTCTCGGAGATTCTCTTTTTAAGCTTCCGGTTCTTTTAGGCAGAAAACTTGAAGCTTCGCTTTTCAATCTCATGGAAGAATTTCTTCTGTCGAAAGGTTTTATTCTTCTTAGACTTGGTTCAGAAGCTGGGATCTCACTTTCTCTTCTCTGACCATTGGTACCTGCTATAAAAAATGAAAAAAAAAAGTTTTAACAATTCATCTCTATCTTTTAAACACAAACTCAATTATAGTCTTACTGCATCCAAGATCAGCTGGCGAACACCTTGTAGAGTCGTGGGTATCAGTTTCGTAATTTCCGGAAGAAGTTTCCTGGCTCAAAGTCTCCGAGACCAAACTCTGAGTTTCTTCAAAACCTTCGTCGTTAAGTTCCTGGTCCCTAGTTTTATTAACCGGTATGGACGTGACACTTATATCAGGAATAAATCTGCTCTTAAATAGAGAGCTTTGTTTCGAGACGTTGGAAACTGTTCTAGGCTTTTCCGAACTAAAAGGACTCCCTTGATCTGAACTCAAACTCAAATTTTTATCGAGAAAATTCCTTGGGGACTCGTCTCTAAGGATTAATCCATCTGGACGATCTAGGGGACCAGAAAGAAGCTCTCTTGTTGGACTTACGACTTCTGGGATGTTCACTTGGCTTGGAGGATCACTCATTACCCTCATTGCTTCCTTCACCTGAAAAAAATTGTTGGATTAGATTGAAATGAAACTGGTTTGGATACAAAGTCCAGAATGAAATGGATTCAAAAAGATAGATATTTTTTTTTCCTATTTACCTGGCAGGGATCAATCATACTTCTACGTCTTTCCCGACACGAAACAGCCCTTTCAGCTAAAATCATAGGAGCTTCTCGAGGTCTAGATTCTTGCATAACAGGACTCAAAACCGTATTCGTCACAGCAACAACTGGAGCTGGTTGAGTGACCGGAAGTCTTGAACTTCTTTGAGCAGCACTCCTGGAAAGCTGTTGCAAATCTTCTTCAGCTTTTGCAATTTCAGCCAAAGCAGCGTCAATATCGTTGGTGACATCACGACGTTTTAATTTATCCTGCCAAACCTGAAGCATCGCGTCACTGTCATTTATACCATCAGCAAGGGAAAGAGTGGAAGGCCTTCTTGGAGGTTCTTCATAAATCTCGGAATGGGAAGTCTCCATTTGCAGAGGATCCTCTTGATTTAAGGAACCTTCCAATTTGAGAGGACTTTCCGATTTCAGAGGACCTTCTAATTTTACAGAACCCTCCTGTTTTAAAGGACCTTCTGAGGCAGGATCCTGATTCTTTTTGTAACGTCTAGTCCTTCGGGCTACGGAGTATCTGTCGAAGTTTCCTGATCCAAGATCTGCGTAGGAATTTCCAGGTTTTGTTGCCTCTCTTCCTTGAATTGAATTGTTGCATCTTTCTCGTTTGCAAGGTTCTTTTTCTACTGGTTTCACCTCTTTTGGAGGGCTAAAGACTCTTCGCGTTGCTGGAGGAGTTTCGATATTGTCTGAGTCAATTTCTATTTTATCGCTGATGGTGTCCTCCTCGAAACTTTTCTTTCCAAGGTGAGACAATCTTCTCTTGGCTGGACCTTGAGGAACTGAGACTGGATGACGAATATAAATTGTTAGCTCGTCTTGAGGCTCTGTGCTCACTATCTCTGTGATTTTACTGTTCTTCTTCCGTTCTTCTTCTCTGATGGCCTATTGCAAAATAATTTCATTTAATTTCAATTCAATTCAATTTCAATTCAATTCAATTTCAATTCAATTTAATTTCATTTAATTTTATTTACTTGCAATGTACTCGAACCCAGCATATTTTCGTTGCTAAGTCTGGACCTAATTCTCCGAGAATAACGTGGATCCGTCTCTTCCATACTGTTTGGAACATTCAAGCTCGACTTTCTCCAAGCAGATTTGTCCTTTTGAGATGAAAGGGGCTGAGCTTCTGAAATATTATTTATTTTCAATTTTTTATTTAATGTTTTAAAAGGTAAACCCAACCACTACTTAAGGGCGTTGGGCCCAACTGTTAAGCTTAAAATACAATTCTTCATTTTACTCAATGAAAATAATAAATAAATATTTTTTCGTTCTATAGCGCTAATTTTTCTCCAAATATAAGATTGCATACAGAGTGAAATTATTTAATTATTTAATTTCGATACTTTTTAAATAAAACGAAGAATTCAAAATCTAACTTCAAAATTGAATATTTTCATTTTACTTAAAAATATTTGAATTAGATATTTTTTGTTTTTTACGCATAATTCTAGTTAAAGTTTGATTAATTTTACAGAGGAAAAAAATTCCAAATTTAATATTTGTTGAGTAAAATGAGGGAATTCAATTTTGAGATTAAAACTTAGAGTCCAGCAACTTTAATTTTTGTTTTAATTGTTTTATTACCCTCAATAGCTTCCATGGTTCTCATCACGTCTGTTTTTTCTACAGAGGGACGCCAATCGTAGACATCTGATTTGTTGAATCCTTCGTGCAAAGGATTTTCCTCTACCGGAATGTTTGCTAACGAATTTTTTCCTTCGCTCTCTAAAAACGAAATTTACAAATATAATAAGGAACATAATTATGTTTTTTAATAGTGCTTACAACGCTTATAGTATCTAGAAAGTAACTTCAATATTTTCCTCTTATTTATTATTCTTATTATTTATTAATAAAAATCAAGAGTGAAAAAATTATTTTTTAAAAACAATTCCTAATTAAATAAATAAATATACCTGAATCCTCGAACGATCTTCGATTCGCTTGCAGTTGTCTTGCTTTTCGTTGAAGCTCTTCCCCAGCACGTTCCTCTTTTTCATTTTCAGATAGCCAAGCCTCGATTTTTTGTCTCCACGCTTTTCTGAGAGATAAAAATTTACTTGTTATAAATTAATTAATTCATCCAGCAATTAATTAGTAACTTTTTTATTTATAATAAAAATACTTACCCTGTGGGTTTTGCTTCCTCCTCTTGCAAAAATGGTTTGCTTTCAACAAGGGGAGATGGAGAATTTGGTCTTTCCCTGTCACCCATAAAATCTGCATTTAAAAGGTCGCCTCTTCGAGGTTGGCCCCTTGCTCTCTTTGCCCAAGATCGGTCTGAAAATAAATACAGAATTAATTAATAACCAAATTTTGTAATAATATAAGAGTAAATCTGTGAACTAAATTGAATTCAATGGAATACAATGAAGTATTTTTTTTTAAATACTGCAATTTTAATTAATTTTAATTAGTGCCCTATTTTTTAAAAATACGTACCTAGACTGCCCCAAGATTTTCTTTCCCTAGTATTATCCTGACCAGTAGTTCTCAAAAAGTCCATCAAATTTCCATCGTCGTCCTCACAAGGGATTCGACTTCTGCGTCGACGAAGAGTTCCATTTGGTGTGATATCTATCAGAAAAATGTTTTTTAGCATTTTATCAAACTTTAAGCATTTCAAAGAAACCTTTTAATTGAAAAACATTTCTTTGGGTTGTAAGCACCCAAGACAATTGGAAAAATAATTAAATTCTTTTCAACAATAATAATAATAATATCATAATAGCATCAATATAAGATGAAAGTAACATAAATGTAACATAGCTGAAAAATGGATGTAACATAGTTGTAAAATAAATATAACAGCAATGTAACAAATGCAAAACACGTTTTTTAAATTTTACACTTATTGAATTTTTACCAGGCGAGTATGTGTCTTCTTTGGTTGATAGCTGATCAGGACCACCAGAACAAGAACCCAATCTTCTTCGTATGCTCGGTGATCCTGTGGTAGAAATATCTTCGTCCGACGTTACTACACCATTCTGCAGTCTTTTGATCTATAAAAAGAATTCATTTTTCGACTTTAAATTCAAACAAATATATAAATCTATTATAAAATTATTTTCCACTTATTCGTTCTTTTCAACTAATTATTCAAATTAAATTTTTTGGTCTTGTGTCTTAGAAGTACCGAATAAGAATTTACTTCTAAAGATACCCATTAATAATTCCACTTCCTTTATTTATTTTGATTCCAATTTCAAATATTTATTAATAATCGTATAATAATTAAAAGAGTAAATTAAATTAAAATAAAAAAAACCTTAGCATCACTGCGACTATAATGTTTTTGAGGCATCCCAATATCAAAAATGCCATAATCCATTAGATTGCATTCAGATTCTGATCCTGGAGTCTCCACTTGATTGCATACTAGAAAATAACGGAAATTATAAATCTCTATTGTATTAGGATATAAAATTTAATAATAAAAAGAAAATTAAAAATTAAAATTAAAGAAAATTCTTCACTCACGGAGTCTTTTCTTGGCAAGCAATTGTTCTTCCCTCTGTTTTCTTCTCGCTTGAACTTGTTCTTCCTGAATTCTTCGTCTTTCGTTCTCTGCAATGGCTTGATTGAACTTTTGGCAAAAATGATGGAAAACCCTAAAACATTCCTCAATTTTGAATGTGTTTGAATCTTCACAAAAGAATTCTGCTAGAGTTCTTCTCACACCCTCCAGATCTTCCATATCTCTTCTTAGTTGAGCCATTCCCTCCTCTGCCATCTAATAACATTTTTTTTTATTACATTTTTTTGTTTGTATAATTTTTCAATTTAATTTTTTCAATATAAAATTTTTAAAATTATATTGCTAAAATTCTGTTCTAATTCTTCCCCGCGTTACTAGTGTGTTATTTATTAATTATTACCTGTAAGAATTGTGCCATTTGATCCTGGATATCAGCCTCTGTAGAAGGCAATTGGATTTGGCTTTTGATTTTCTTTATTTTCGAATCGAGAGAGTTGAATTCGTTGTTTAGTTGCTCGACAGTCGTTCTTTAAGAAATAGAAGTAGAAGGAATATTTAAATGAAATTTTGTAAATTAAATTAAATTAAATTAAATTATATTATATTATATTAAATTAAATCCTTACTTAGTGGCTGAATCCAAAGTATTCATCCCTCTTGTAAAATTAAGCAAGTCCTTTCGTTTTCTTTCGGCTTGCTATAATAAAAAATATGTTTATATTTAAGGGCGTTGGAACCAAGTGTTAAGCTCAAAATTCTATTCTCCATTTTACTCAACGAAAATTATAGATAAATATTTTTTCGCTCTGTAGCCTCAATCTTTTTCCAAATATAAGACTGCATACAGAGCGAAAAAATATTTATCTATAATTTTCGTTGAGTAAAATGGAGAATAGAATTTTACATAAAATAAAAAAAAATTTTACCAGCGCCACGTAATGAATGAGATTCATTCCTGGCTTATTGGCCCGGATTTCCGTCAATTTTTGCAATGACGATAATTTCACGCCGGCCGCATTTCCTGCGTAGCCACCCTAAAATATAATTTTTATAAGTTATTATTTTAGTTGGTAAATATTTAAAAACATATAAATGTAAATTTAGAAATATGTAGTGAATATTTTTTAAATAGAAAAAAATGAATACGAATTCAATTTTATTGTTTATAATCCCTTACCGAATTGAGAAAATTCCCAGCAACAAGAACCATATAAAGAACCTCTTGTAAAGGTTTGTTCGCCATCAGATCCTCGCCAGCGAGAATCATAGAATTGATGCTGGGTGCTAAGTAACCCATATTTGCAGCAAATTCCTCCTTCAGCAGCATGCACTCAATTCGTAATTTGTAGCTTCAAGAATAAAAAGAAAAAAAAAAAGAAAAATTAAACGATTTTTTAGATTTAATTTTAATTTTAATTTTAATTTTACTCTTATAATTTCAATAAAAAATATTCTTAATGGAATCAAGAAAATATATAAGGGTCGTTTACTCACTTTTGCACTTGAATAAGCTGCAAGAAAAATTTCTCAGCATTTCCGAGTTTCGACTTGTCGCCGTCGAAACTTTTGAGCATTTCGAGCTCGTCCACTTCCGGCAAGATTTTAAGCAATCCACGAAGTTTTTCTGCCCCAATGTCGTCGTGGCTTCCATCCTTAATCAACTGGATTATATCCTCATTGGAACTAATTATTAAAAAAATATAAATTATCTTAATTATTATTTAGATATATTATTATTTATTAAAATTTATATTATACATGTTAAATTTATTAAGATATCAAATTAATTATTTAAAAGTTTAATTTTTTTTAATTTAAGAAATAATTATATAAACCTTTATTTAAATTAAATACTAACTCACCTTCTGAATTGTTTCAGGAAAATATTGACATTCAAGCTCCTCTTCCCATCCAGTAACGCAATCTACAATAAAAAAAAATATTTTTATAAATAAGTAAAATAATAATTATTATTATTCATCAATTTAAATAGCGATTTGTTTAATTTATTCATAACTAATTAAATAGTCCTTATATTAAATTAAATTAAATTAATCAAAATTAGATATTAATTTGAAGGAATATTTGTTTCTGAAACTAAAAAAAAAGGCTTTGAAATAAGGTAAAAAATACCTCGGTAGGTTCCCGACGACGTCTCTCTGCATCCATCCCAATTCCCAAATTGGAAGAACAGGTTGTAGGTGGCAAAATAGGAGGCACTTGTTGACAAAAAAGTCCTTCCATTTCTGCCCAATCCAAATCGGCCATTGGAGAGTTTTGATGTTCGTTTGCCACCAGAGCCCAAATATTTCGTTTTCCAATGACCTGGAGCAAAATATATTAACAATAAAAAATAAAATCCCGAGCAACGCCGGATATTCTCCTAATGTAATATAAATGTAACAAAAACGTAACAAGAATATAACATAGATGTATCATAAACGTAATATAAATGTAATATGAATATAACATGAATATAACATAAACGTAAAATGAATGTAACATTAATGTAATATTAACATAACATAAATGTAACATGAACGTAACATTTTAATTAATGAAAATAATTCAGAATCTACCTTGTGATTGGGTATTTTGTTCCAGTTAATAGTCTTCATTTTCGTTTTGGGGGTGGGAATCTCCTGCTGGGGGAGAAGTTTTGCATTGTTGCTGGGGGGTTCGGGGGTTGGAGCCCTAGCAATGGTGGGAACATGTAGGGGTGGTGGAAGAGGTGGTTCCATGGGGTCATCGGGAGGTGAAATCGGGATAAAAAGAGGTGGTGGTGGTGGGGGTGGTAAGGCAAAACTGGCTGAGTGATTCGGGGGCGGTGGGGCGGCGGGTACGGGAGGCGCTGGGGGTGGGGGTGGCGAGTTCGTCGGCACCGAAGCCTTCCGATTGGTGCCGCAGGTCTGATCCGCCACCCGACAGTGGCAGCATAAATTCGTCTGTAAATTAATTACTTTTTTAAATAAATAATGAATGAATTAATTTAATTAATTAATTAGCTTGTCATAAATTAAGCTAATAAATATAAATAATACATAATAATAAAGACTATTTTTAAAATAGCATAAACAGAATTAAAATCTTTCGCTGGGAGTGGGAAGGCCCCTGAATGTCGCTGAAACTTAAGTAGTTAGGGGTCTTCTCTTAATTATTTACGAGTAGAGCCTCAGTAATGAATATTGTATTATTAAAAATGAATTGGAGATTATTTAATAGATTTCTGGATAAGCAAAAAACCTCGAGACTGTTTTGGACTTAAAGGAAAATTTATAATGGTTTTTCTAAGAGTAAAAATAGAAATGGTGACATATGTAAATGCGGTTTAATTGCTTGGCTCATTAGGTCTTGAATCAGTGCATGAAATTTATTTTTAAAAGACGTTTTACCAAATTGAAGAAATTCATGACGCTCTTCCTTAATTTCCTTCAAAGGAGGCGCTCAAGGTTTATTCGTAAAAATGACTCAACCGTATTTTTTTTTTCAGTACATGAGACTTGTATGGAATGAAAGGTTTTGCGGCGAGTTCAAGCGAGATTCTGCGATTTTACGATTGGAATTAAGTAAATAAGAGTTTTTCTTTTATAAAATTGAAATTATACTTCTGATTGCTTTTTATAGATTTCGTATTAATTCTGATTATTTGATTTTTAATGTCGCGATAAATTTTACCGAGAAAATAAAAATTTTTTAGTCTAATTGAAATTTATATCGCAAATTAATATCAATTAAAACGGTAGGATAAATAATATTTGTTTGGATAGAAATTTAAACAAATATATTTTACAATATAATTATATTCTTTGCTTTAATTTGTTTCCGAATTAATTAATTTGTTAATTATTTTTATACCTGAAGACTAGGAGACCTCAAGAGTTTGGTAGCATCTTCCCTGTTCTCTAAAAGCGTTGCTCGATGGACCAGCGTCTCGGCGGTGTCCCAAGCAAGGTCGCTGGCAGGTTCTTTTGGATCAAGTCGCAGCAAGTGTTGGAGAATACTTAAAAATGGTATTTCCTGTGGTGTGTCTGCGATCTATAAAAAAAAATTTTTATTTTAAATATAGCAAGAAACGGAATAAAAATAAGTGCCCCAAAACAGTTATAAAAATGTAAGACTCTAAAACACGAGACTCAAAACTTAAGTCCCCAAAATATAATCCCCAAAAATAAGCCTCCAAATATAAGGACTCAAAACGAAAACCCAAAATATGTTCCAAAAAAATAAGTCACAAAATATAAGGTCCTAAACCATAAGTCTCAAAATAGTAAAACTTCAAAGATAGGTTTCAAAAATAAATCCTGAAATATGAGGCACGACAATAAAATTTAAAAAATAAATCCCAAAAATTCCCAAAACTCTTAGATCCTAAACTATGAGTTCGAAAACTATAAAATTTCAAAAATAAGTCCCAAAATTTAAAGTCTCAGCATATATCAAGGCCTAAATAATTCCCATAAATAATTCCGCAAACATAAGACACAAAATATGAGGTTTGAGAATTTAAAAAAAAAATACAAGTCCCTTTGTCATGGGACCTAATATATCAGACCTAAAAATAAATCTCAAAATAAAAGTTCTCAAACCATGAATTCCAAAATTTTAAGATCCGAAAATAAATCCCAAAAGAAAGAAGAAAAAATTATTAGACATGTTGAAAAGTTAGTATTATGAGATAACAATGAATAATAATTTGATGTTCTTCAACAATAATGTTATAAAATTTGAGGGCATTTCACAATAGCCTCATTAAAACGAGAAGTATTCCAGATTCGGTCAGATAATCGAGGCGGATAACTGACCTGTCCAAGAATTGCGTAAAAGACGTCAACGTGCGATGAGAGATCGATCCCTGGTGGTCCGTGATTGGACAATTCTTCATCGCTCTCACGTTGGTCATCGAAAACGTCCAATTGCACTCTCAGGTCTGGCACGTGACTCTTCTCCTTTCTGCAAGAATAGCCGAAATCGAATCTTGAAAAGATGCTCATTACCATCGCTCTCACTTTCACATATGGGGCCCTTAATTTATCTCAATTCAAACCGGCAGGTGTAATGAGGGCCTGTCACTTTTTTTTTCACTAGATATTTTTTCTTCTTCGTCCGGCGAGCTGTAGAAGTGGCATTGAACTATTCGATAATTCGATTCGATAATACTGTCGCGTATGGAGCTCAGGTATTTAATAAGCAGGGATGAAGGCTATTAAGTAAGCACACTGAGAACTATCGAGACCGTTATTTAACGGAGTGATATTTCATTATCTGAACCTGGGACTTATTTTTGAATTTGCATTTTGAAAATAGTAGTCCCAGAGGACGGAGTGTCTTCGGGATATCCAAAAGGATATTTTACATGGATAAAAATTTTAATATCTCAAGAATATCCTGATTAGAATAAAGTATAGACAATCTTAACTTTAAGAAATGGATTATCCATGGGAGATAGTAGGGATATCCATAATTTATAAGGAGGGATATCCCCAGAGGATTATGAAAAGTTATCCTGAACTGATTTTGCTGATATTCCTTTTGAAATGGTTTGGGTATATTATTAATGTGCCGAGATATCCTGGGGATATTCTAGGGATATCTAAGGGATATTTATGGGATATACTAAAGGATATCTGTGAAATATCCATAGATTATCTCTAAGATATCCTTACTATCTTATTTAATTCGTGATATGTTAGTGATAATCTAAAGATATTCCATGGATGCCCTAAGGATATTATAGGGATAATTAATAATAATAATAATAATAATAATAATAATAATAATTTGATTTAATAATTTTATAAATATTATATGGATATTCTACGGATAATGTCAGGATTTCTATAAAATATTCCTGGAATATCACTGGGATATTTATAAGATATTCTAGATATAAATATTCCTCTTAAAATTGTTTGGGGATATTGTCCCTAGGATCACTTTAGAATATCTCCAAAATATTCTAGGATATCCATGGAATATTCTTAGAATATTAGTAAAATATTCTTAATATCTGATTTAATTGGGGATATCCTATTAGTGATATTCTAAAGATATTCCAAATTTCATGGATACCATAGGGATATTCTAGGGACATTCTATAAATATAATGATATTTTAGAAATATATGGATATCCCAGGGATATCCTAGCGATATTCTAGGGATGTTCCATGAATTTCCTAGGAACACGATAAAGATTTTATATAGATGTCCTAAGAAAGAATATCATCAGGATATTCATAAATTATGCCAAATATATCACATATAATATATCATTAATAAATCAGATATATTAATATCTTATTTAATTAAGAATATCTTAATGATATTCTAAGGACATTCCATGGATATTTAAAAGATATTATATAAACATCCTAAGTTTACTTAATGGATATGCTCTAAATATTCCCATGGAATTTATTATTGAAAAATAGTTTTATGAGATTTTATGGGATACTTTATGTCTTTTATTTTTAGAAAGATATGAAGAAGTAATAGTTTTTAAAATCAGTTCAGAAAATTAAAAGCTTTTTGATTTTGATTGAATAACTTTTTAGTCAACTTCAGCCACAACAAAGTTTCAGTAGTAAAAGTATTTGATGGTGGTACGTCGCCGGACGAAGAGTCTGGAAGCACAAAACGAAAGTGAAGAGAGTGGAGATTCCAATTTCATGCACTAAAGGCACTATTAATAAAATCCTCAAATTGTTTCACAACCCTTGAAATAGTGACAAAAATTTCAACTTAATTTGTCGGATTAATTAAATTATTATTACTACAGTTCTTATCTTTTGCTATATTCGAGAATTTATTGTGATTCGTCAAAACCTAATTAATTAAAACTTAATACTATAGTCAGAAATTAATCTAATTAATTAATTAAAATAATTCACAATTATAATTATTAATAACTAAATAAATTTCTTTTTCTCTCTCAACATTTTCTTTTTTTTTTTAAATTGTTCACTACTGCATTTCAATCTTTTTTAGAAAGTAGTCATCAACCCTTCATTCATGGAAACGATTCTAATTTTAAAACGTCTATAATTTCCAAAAGAATTCCAAAACCTTTCTTCGATTTTACTTCAAAAAGAAAAAACATATCAATCTTTAAAAAGATTTTTTTTTCAGGACTGGAATTTTAAATTTAAATAAACTCTTAAGATATATTCCTGCTCCCTAGTTGCATTAATTAATTAATTAACTTAATTATCGGTTAATCAGTGATTAGTTATCAATTATTAATTAATTTCTAATAAATTAATTTAATAATTAAAATTTGTATAACAGTCACCTTCTCCTGAGTTAGAGATTAGTCATAAAATATAAAATTACCAACCCAAGTGGTTCTAATTACCCCATTCATTAATCGGCACAACATATATATATATATATATATATATAAATATACATATATCACATCATGCATGGAACGATTTTTGTTTCCATCACGTACGTGTTTTCTCAATTAATGAAAAACAGAAAATAGACAGAAACACATGGAGTCCATTTTTAAACATTTGATAATTATATATAATAATGATATTAATTATATATTATATCATAAATAAATCACGCACAATTTTTGTCACACGAATCATTGACCGGCGTCTTTTTCGTGGACCGGAAACCTCTAAAATCCAAGCGAGACGATAAAAATGAATACGTGTGGTTAAAATGGAAACGAAGGGGAGAAGCTTCACCATCAAACTGGCAGTTCTCGTTCCAGCAGAGCGTGCTTGCAGATGCAGGTGCACTTCTTGCCAGGAGCTTACTCCGGAGTTAATTTGGGCTTTTCTCCTCCTCCCCTCCTCTTTCTCCCTCTTCATTCCCAAAACCCCCTTTCTTCCACACAACTTTCTTCTATCCTTTCTGTCCTCTTCTTGGGATTTAACTAGGAATGTGAAGAAGAGGAGGAAAGACAAAGAAAGAAAGAGACAAAGAGAGAGAGGAGAAGAATTAGTTGGAACGGAAGAAAGTAAGATAGAAATGTAAAAGGAGAAGGAGAGAAAATTGTTTTAAATCCATATGTAGAAAAATAAATTTGAACCCAGGTAGAACCCAGTCGGAACCCAAGCAGAACCCACTTGGAACCCACGTGGAACCCAGATACCACCCATATGAGGTCTCAATTAAAACTTATTTCAATTCAAATTGGTTTAATTGAATATATTCCAATTCAAGTGGGTTCTTGTAAAAGGGAATTGAAGTACATAGTAAAATATATATTAAAAAGAAATGGACAAAGGATCCCTGGGGGATCCCAAGAAAATTATTTGTAGCTCGAAATAGTTTCAAGAAATATTACGAGGGTTTTATAAAAGGGAATCGGTGTAGGAAATTTTTTGAAAGGATCCCACTAGAGTTTTTAGCTCAAAATATCAACAAAGGATCCCATTTTGGGCTCTTCTCTGATTTAAATTTAAATGGGTAGCGGACGATACTAATCGTAAGATTCATAAGAGGGATTTTGCAAAAAGAAATCAACTTATGAAAAACTTTGAAGGGTTCCCAAAAGACTTTTTAGCTAAGAAATATTGTCAAAGGATCTCAAGAGAGATCTTCTTGACGGGTTCTTCCAGGTGGGTTTTAAAGTTGACAAATATTTCATATGGGTTCCACTTGGGTTCCATGAAAAGGAATGAAGATCATTTTTTATTTTAAATGAAATCTATAGGAGTGGAATGAGGAATAATAAAAAAGCCTTAATCTGAATTGGTAGTTGGGTGCTTACTTCAAGAAGAAGATCTGGAGGAGAAATAAAGAAATTAAGAAAAGAAGTGGGATAGGAGAAGATATGAGAGAGAAGTAATTATGGGAAAAGAGACAGGAATAAATTGGATGGAAGTGTTGAAAGAGGGAAAGAAGATTTAGATAATGAAGAGAAAGGAGTGTTGGGAGAGAGCGAAGAGAAGACGAAGATGGGAAAGTATGGATAGAGAAAGAGAGAATGAGGAGAGAAGAAAAGGGACGAAGATAGAGATAGAGGAAGATGAAATGGGATAGATACAGAGGAGAAAGGAGGGAGGAAAGGAGGACAGAATCGTATATTCTATATTGGATTCTATTTCTCGCCTACTGGCGCCGCAAAGCTGCTGTTTTCATCCTCCTTCTGGTCCTTTTGCACTATTGACTTCATCTTCCGAATTTGAGTCATCATGCCAAATTGTCGACAATTTCATTTCTAAGCATTTCTCAGTAACGAGTGTCTTTTTTTGCTATCCTATTTAACTCACATTTAATTATTTATTGACTCATATTGACCTTCTAATTAATTTCTTTATTTCTCAGTACTTTATCGAAATTTTTCCAAATTTCTTATATCCTAGATTATTCTTATGCTGCCCTAATTAATTATTACAGAAGCTTAATTTGATTAGGTTTCTCTGATTATTTAATTAGCCAAATGGATAAAAATATTCAGATTCCTGGAGAAATATTTTTTCTTAATTTGGTTTCACATAGAATATTCATGAACAGAATTACAGAAAATTGGATTCATGATAATTTCTAGAATTGAATAATTCAACAGCAATTTAACTCGACAAGACTTGTCAACACTTTGGCTCGTCAACAATTCATTTATTTATCAACTTTGACACACTTTCGTCCATTTCATTTCTCTCGTGAGAAAATCCTTTTTTAAAATAACTGAATTGATAAGTTAATTTTAATTTCAAAATTGAAAGCATAGATTTTCAATTTTGGTTCGATTAATTCCGGATTCATTTTGAATGAGTTCAGATTAGTGCGAAATTCAGAATTTCCAGTCCGAATAAATACAAATTAATCGGAATAAATCTGAATAAAGCAAAAACAATCAGAAATTTCAGACCGAATGGATGTGAATCATTCGGAATTTGTTAATCTAGTAAATCTGGATAAATCGGATTTTATTTCCGAATGAATCCGAATCAATCAAAATTCTCAATCGAATTAAAATTCCGAATTGAATTTGAATGTGCTCGAATTGATTCGGATTGAAAACTTGTCTGGAAATAGATTTCGAATTGGCTCGGATTAACTCGGATAGGTTTTCTATCCGAAACCGTAATAATTGAATTTCTTCCTAAAGCCTCGAAATAATTTGCAAATAATTCGCAGCTCTAAAAGTTTTTCTGTAAACAAGATGTTAAATGTTAAGATAAAGGGTCGATTCTTCAAAGACGAAAAAAAGCTCTGGTTAAATCCGTTACTTCGTTATGAATATTAGAAACCACTTGTTAATATTAGTCCAAAGAGCACCGCTCCTTTATCCATCAGTTACATATTTATTTTCGTAGACATTAGACTGAACATGGAATGGGGAGGTAATGTAATAAAGCATTCCATTATCCGCTCATCACTGTTTATTATTCCACAATGTTAAAGTGTTAATCAGTTAATATCATTTCAGGCCGACGAGCGAGTACTCACCGCAGATCGCTGAGGATCGAGAGGAGCTTCAAACCTGAAAAAACATGATGAAAAAATTATATAAAGTTTTCTTTATTTTTATAATATTTATTGAGCTGATTTTTATCAGATTTTGTGAAGTTTCTTTACTTTGTAAATATTGTGAAATTTGAAGTAAAATAAAGAGATTGATTTCAGAATTAGGATCAAAGACTTATTTTTATATTTGAATTAATTTATAAACTCTCTAAAATTGAATCAGTCAAATTCCACTGATTTTCAGTGACTCTTTTCTCACTATTTTAATCAGTGAAAATTCACTGAGAATCAGTCAAAAGTCACTGAAATTTTCGGTAATCGACACTAAACAACTACAAATTTCAGTGACTTTTCACTGATTTCCAGTAGATTTTTCACTAGAATTTGACTAGTAATCAGTTAAATTTCACTGATTCAAGTTTAGAAAGTACTAATATGTCACTTGTTTAATTCATTTTAATTTTTTAGAAATATCCATAATTAAATAAACATCTTTAGTTCCTGATTTTTAAAAAAAGGTTAAAAATATGAAAATAATTTACCGATGAACTCATTTCGAATCCGAACTCGGTCCTTGAGGACCGGCGTGGAAATGACTAGACAGTTGACGAATGCCAGCAACGCTGTCTGGTAGTCTTCCGCCGTTGCTTTCTGTATTTCTTCCACCACGACTCGTAATCGATATCGCTCATTTTTTTGCTCCTGTTCAATGCAAAAAAAACACTTATTTTTCCTTAAATTAATTTTTTACTTATGTCAAAGTCAAAACAGACAAATTATTATTTAAATTTGAAGCACTTCAAATTTTTACTGATTAAATTGGTTATTGAATCAGTTATTTTAACTGATAAATCAGTAAAATGAGTTTTAATGATTTGAATTAGTTTAAAATTATTAAAACTGATTTTTCAGTAAAAACAACTGATTCATAGATTAAGTTACTAATTAAAATTAATACAAATGAATAAAGTAAAATGTTGATAATAAAAACTTTTTAATTGCTTCGATTATCTAATAAGCCAATGTGAGTAAGATTCAATTGCTCGATTAGTTAGGCTCAATCAAGAAGCGCGTCAAATTGATTAAATACTGCAAGTCCTTGACTCGAAGTTTAAACGATCATGAAAGAAACAACTGTTTTTTGCATTCTTGCAAATTTTAGCTTATTCAATACACTTTATGTTCATTTTTTTTTCCAAGAATGTAATTTTTTTCTTTTTAAGAATTCTTTACAATAACTAACAAGCATAATTAGTAATGAATTACATAATTAATACAAGCGAAAGTAAGGAAATGAATATTTTCAATTGTGTAGGTATTTATTTGAATGGATAATTAGTAAATTCTAATGATTAATCAGTGAAAACTACAAAATAATAATTAAATGAATGTCAAACCGAATAAGAAATTAGGTATTAATTTGACAGAATAATCCGTCAAAGTTACTGATTATTCAGTGAAAACTACTGAATCAACAGTTGAATGCACTTATCTTCAATGAAAATCATTACTGATATGATTGAATCACTATTCAGCTAGAAAATAATTTTTTACTTACCAATAAGTGAAAAACCACAGAGTAATCAGTCAAAATCACTGATTAATCAGTGAAATAATTTTGATCAAATCTGTATTGAGTAATTAGTAATAATTAAGTACGCAAAAAAATCAGTAAAGGTTTCACAGACAAGTTAGTTAAAAATCACTGAAGAATCAGTAAAATTCACTGAATGTTCAGTAGAAATCACAGATTATTTAAAGGAAATCCTATTTTATTATATTGTTTCAAGTTTTATTCAAATGCAACAAAAATTGTACTAAAATAGAAGAAAATGAGGAAGTTAATCAGCAAATTCTTTTGGAATAGAATGACTAGTGATCTGAGAAAAATCTATTTAGATATTTTGTGACCTCACCTGATAAATGTGAAGGGTGTCAATGGCACGTTGCCGTCCATCTTGGCTATAAACGCACAGGGCTGAGAGTAATTCGACTACTTGTTTCTTCACGGACGTGCAAGCTGTGTCTAGTGCTGAAATCGGAAGAGTCAGGGCCAATGAGCAACGATTTCGATACAAGGTAAAGGTACATCGAGATTAATTTAAGTTTTCTGGCGACATACCTGAGGCAAGTTTGGTACAGTAATCGGGGTTATCCACAATGTAGTTAAGACCGACGTGGGAATCCATGTTGACTGCATTTGTGATAACTCTGGTCCCAATCTGAAAAAATTGATAAAAACAATCGTATGAAAATTAAAAAATACGTTCATTACAATCAGTAATCATTAAATTTATATTTAAATAAAATCAGTGAAGTTCAGTGAGAATCAGTGAAAATTATTGAAATTTCATTCGTTTTGACTGATTAATCAATAAAATTCAATTTCCAGAATTAATTGGTTACTCTGTTTCGATAAATTTGGTTTTACTGATTTATCAGTAAAAACCAAATAAAGTTTTTAGAATTATTCACTGAAACTACAGTATTTTTTTACTGATCAATTAGTGAACAAATAAAGTGTACAGTTTGAATTCTTCGAATCAAAAGGCGATTAAGCATATGTGCAAATTAATTAATTCCCAACCTAGACCTTACTACAAACTTGATTATCCTCTCAATTATAAATCTCTAGCTTCTAGCTTAATTTAACTTTGATACAACTTATTATAATTATGCATCGGCCTACTAGCTTTGACAAGACATGGATGGAAGTTTATTAAAAGCTTATCAAATCTGATTTTATGTTCTGTATAATGTTGTTTACACACTCTTCTCGACTAATATAAGCATTATAAATTTTCCATTCATCAGACAGAATTCACTATTTCAAATCCATATAAAAATTATACTTTTATTCTCCCACGGCAATATTCATCTAATATTTTCTATACTACTTTTATTCACAATATTTAATTCTGTTTAATTAGCTAGAAATCAATCAAATCAGTGAATGAGTTAAATCTACTGATGAATCAGTCAAATTAGGTAGTAAATCAATAGAAAATGAAGAATCAGTCAAATTTAGTATTAAATCAGAAAAAACTACAGATTAAGCAATCGAATCCACTAATTAATCAGTTAAGTTTAGTAATGAGTCAGAAAAACCACTAAAAAACCAGCCAAATCCACTGGAATAATTATCAATCAAGTTATGCAATAAATAAGTTTAAAAGTACTGATTGATAAGTCAAACTAATTTATTAATTAGTAAAAAATCCTGAAAACTCAGTCAAATTTAATGATTAATTTGTAAAAATCATTACTGATTTGATTCAGCGGTTTCTTTCCGGTTAATTAAAATTCAGATAATTACACTTGTTCTTCATCAGAAAAAGTTACTGAAAAATCAGTGGGGCTTACTGAAACTTTAGTAACTTTACGCTGATCGATAAGTAAATATTAATTGATTCAAATTAAGGAAGTGAGTCATATACTTGATTACTGAATGTGATCAGTAAAAATTTACACTGATTACTCAGTGGATTTGATTCAGTGATTCATTTCTCACAGATTGAAATTCATTCCGAACCATTTCGAAATTTGTATCCGAACCAAACAGTTTCATTTCCATCTAATCCGAAATAAGTTTTCAATTCGAACCTTTAATCCAAATTAATCCGAATCAATCCTAATAGTCTGAATTAATCAGAATTAATCCGAATGAATGCGGTCAATCAGAAATTTCAATCCGAATTGAACCGAAATAATCCGGTCTATCCGAATCACGGGATGATTCCGAAAAATTCGGATTCATTCGCATTGAACTGATTTATTCTAATTGAAAGTTCGAATTAATTTGGATTTACCGAATTCATACGGATTCATTCGGATTATAGATTCGCCTTTGATTTTGAATGGGCTTAGGATTAATTCGGATTGAAAACTTTTTTCGGATTATATCGGAATGAAACTTTATGGTTCGGATATAAATTTGGGAAAATTTCGGATTGGTTCGCAATGAATTTTAATTCGAACCTTTCGCTATAGGATAGAGTATATATATAGGTATTATATATCATACGTATAATATGATTACGTAAATATGTTAAAGAGATGCGGTATAAGTTATAACACAATTCAGTTAATATATTGTGAATATAATCAAATATATCCCATTTATGAAGACATATATCGAATACGTTATGCACAATAAAATTCTATCCCGGTGAGTTGAATTTCCATTTGGTTGGGCGAACGGGACTCTCATTCAAACCCACACCCAAGTCCCTCTCGTAGTACGTATTTCACTCGAATCTGTTATTCAACACACTGCACATGTACATATTTCCGTCGAAGCGGCAATTTCCCCGGGTTTAGTCATTCAAGTTTTTTTGTTCATTCTTTTTTATCCCCCTTTTTTTATGCATTCAATGCATGCGCGCACGCACTATGTTTATCATTGCGCACGCGTTTAGAGTCATGTGCCGCGAATTCAAAGGAAGGAGTGTGTCATACGTCCAAGTAATTATTTGACGTGTTATTTCCATTTAGGGCATAGGCCATAGTCAGCACAATGCCTCCTTTTAATCCAAGGGTGAAAGGGAGGGAATCAAGGAAGGAAATGAGAAGAGAGAAAAAAAATCACCAATGCAAGGATAGAAGACCCACAATATAGGGCCCAGGATATTTTGGATATAGTAAAAGATATCCAGAAAAAAGAACGAAAAAGAAGAAACGTAATGTAGGTCAAATTTAGGATCCAAAAGAAGGGCAAAAAATCATAAGTATTAAATCATGGGACCCAAATATAAGACCCAAAATATGTGGAAAACAGAGGACTGAGAAATAAGGCTCAAAGTATGTGGAAAACCGCAGGAATAAAAAATCAAATTCAAAATCTGAGGAAAAAACATGGGGCTAGAAAAATATTAACTAATAGATAAGGATGAAATTCTGAAGTAAGGCCCAAAATTAAGATCCAAATTATGGAAGCAAAATATAAGACTGAAAATAAATTAATTAATATTTAATTATTATATATTTAAGTATAAGTAGTAGCTAAACTAATTATCACGAGTATAATAAGGCCCACGATGTAAGGCTCAAATGTGAGATTAAAGATAAGGTTAAAAAATGTAGAACCCTAAAGAGACCCAAAATATTTGTAAATAAAATCAAAAAATAACACTGAGAAAATGTAGAGCTTCCAATAAGGTACAAAATATTCAGAAAGACGAACCGAGAATAAGGCCCAAAATGTAGACACCAAAATACCGGCCCAAAATATAAGAAAAAAACAAGTTTGAGATAAGAAAAGGAAAATAAAAATAAAATAGAAATAAATAGAAAGGAGAAATGCACGCAAATTGAAATATAAGAAAGTAAGTGAGAGGGGGGTGGATAAATATATTAAAAAAATTAGAAACTAGAAAATACGGAAAAAATTCTTCTACATGGATAAAAATTTTTGAAGTAAGGCAGAAGAGAAAATTAAGGAAAGGCGATGAATGAAAACAGAGACAGTATAAATATAAAGCAATAGGGACAAGTCAAGAAAGTAGAAGACTTACAAAAATAAAAGAGAAGCGTCTTTAAAATCAAAAAAAGGAAAGTCAGAAAAAAAAAGATATGAGGAGAAGAGGGAGAGAGATAGGGGAAAAACATAGGGAATCGAACTTAAAAATAGGGAAGTATAAAAAGAGAATTCATCTCGGAATTTATTCAACTTTTTCTAGGACAGATAAAAACTAAGAAATCAGTTGAGGAAGTATAAATAAATAAAGAAGAGGAATATTTCGATTAAAAGTAAAAACGAAAGTAGAAAGAATAAAAGAAAAAAAAATAAACAAAAATAGAAAAGAATGACAAACAATAAACAAAAATAAAAAGTGAGACAAATAGGATAACATAACAGGGATGATATAAGAAAAATGGAGGGGGGAAGATTGACCTGCAAAATGTAATTGAGAGAGAAAGGTTTTAGTCGGGTGCTAGTGAAAGAAAAAAAGAGAGAGGGTAATATGTACATAGAGTGTGTGGTGAATGGGGTGAGGTAGGAGGGTGGGGAGGGGGGGAGATAAGGAGAAAGACCATAAGATTGCGTCACAGCACGCACGTACATATCTCGAGTCACGTTTAAAAATAGAATGTCGGACACTAAGGACCCCATACACCATCTTAACTGCTTATATATACGCTCCTGCATCTCTAAACCCACCATTCTCCATTCATACTTCTTCCCATATGTGAATATATATGCGAATATATGCGAACGACAATTTTCGCTGCTGGAAGTCCAAACGAGTTCGAACTGATTTTATGCACGATACAATGGATTCCTTCATTCTCGAGAGAGGTCTGGATATTTATTATGTATGGGCTGTTATCGTTATTATCACTTGAATGAGCCTTTTATAGAATTTAGTATCAATTAGTTGAGTACTTGAGTACATTTCCGTAGCTGCTATCGAGGTTTTGTAAAGATTGTGATGATAATTAGGTTTGGTATTAAATTATGGAAGATATAAGAAGAAGAGGAAGAAGTAGTGGTGGAGGAGAAGGAGGAGGAGGAAGAAGGAGAAGAAGAAAATGAATAAATAAAGAGATATGAGTTTGAGAACAGATGATTAAATGATGCAAAGTAAACAATTGATAAGGATAAAAAGGAAGCAGATGTTAAAATTTGAATAGGTATAGAAAAGAAATTTTCAACGTAATGAAATTTTTTATTCTAGTGTTCTAGTTTTCATTTTGGATACTTAATTTATAAATGATATGAGTTTACTTAGTTTAAATTAAGTTTTTCGGCATACTTAAGCTATCAAGTTTTAAACTTGTTTTCTAATCAAACTTAGTTTTTCTAAGTAAATTTGATTTATTTAGTTTTGATATAAATCAAGTTTCTAAGATAATCTAAGCAATTAAGTTTTAGAATTAAGTAATTTAAGAAAATCTAAGTTTATCATCAAAATAGAGATTCTAATCATCTAAGTAAAAGGTGGCTAAAGAATCTTAACACACATTATAAAAAATTTAAGCTTTTGAGTAAACTTAATCTATTAAGTTTTAAATTTAATTATTCTAAGCAAACTTACTTTTTCTAAGATAATTTAAATTATTTCGCTTTGAAAAAGATCAAGTTTCCAAGCAAATTTAAGATATTATTTTTTATACTTAAGTTATTTAAGCAAATATAAGTTTCTAAGTGTAATTAAGATTCTAAGCAACTAAGAAAAGTAAGCAAGCTACACAAAAATCGATTAAACGATCTTAAGATTAGAAGCAAACTTAACTTAATAAGATTTAAACTTGAATTTTCTAATATGTAATGTTTTTAAGAATTTTAAGTTCCACTTAAACTATATTTTTTCAAACAAATACATTTTTGCTAAGCAAAGCTGAAATTTTTAAAAACTTAGTTTTTCTAAGCAAAGCTAAATTTCTAAGTATGTAAACCTAATTTTTTAAAGAAGAGTTAAGTCATTGAGTTTCGAAAAGAAAAATTCTCTAATCGATTTTAAGATTATTAGCGAACTTTATTAAAATTTAAACTTTATTATTCTAAGCAAAACAGATTTGCCCAGTAAACTTAACTTTTTCGAATTTTTCTAAACAGATCCAAATTTCGAAACAAATATAATTTTAAAGAAAAGTTAAGAGTTTAAGTTTTGATAAGAAATATAATTTAAGCAATTTTAAGATTATTAGAGCATCTTAGCTATTAAGATATAAACTTAATTTTTCTAAGTAAAGCGAAATTTTCAAGTAACATTTTTTAAAGAAATTTAAGTTATTCAATTTTGCCAAGAAGTCATCTAAACAATTTGAATCATTATTAGCGAATCTGAACTATTAAGACATAAACTGGATTATTCTAATAATTATTCTAACCCAAATAAACTTAATTTTTTTAAACAGACCTAATTTTTCGAAGTCAACATAAAAGAATAAATTCTAAACTTGCTTAAAACTTCTATTTTCAAAGTATAAATTTCTAAACTACATAGTAAATACATTAACTTAATTTGTTAATTAATTCTTGTTGAATCATAAAACATTTCCTCGAATCAAATAAATATTTTTTAAAATAAAGAAAATTTTCTCTGCACAATTCGAACCCATTTCGAACTTTTCTTCGACAGGTTTTCTTTGATTCCCCAAAATTTCTTAAAATAAAACAGCAGTTTGTTAAAAAAAAACAAAAATCCTAAATAAATAAAAAAAAAAAAATTCACCAAATAAGCGCAAACTAAAAAAATCCAATCTCGTCTGTCGCTGACGATGAAATTCCATTTCGGTCAAAGAAAACTCTTAAAACCATAAAAGATCCAGCCTCGAGGTACCGCGAAAATGGTGCTTTACTCTGAGGACCTTGGACTTGCCTCGTGGATGGAAAAGGCCGCGATTTGGTCGAAGGATCGTCAAAGTGTTAGCGTACTACATATATTCGATTCGAATAAGTTGCATTTGGAGGTTTAGCCATGGAGGTAACTAATCGTAGGCAGCAGGTATATAAAACGGCATTTACAGCGGACGTGGGTTACCATATCGGGCACCTTGTTGACCTCGCCTGTCTTCTCTCTGTCTCTTATGCATTACCTTTCTTTCTCTCTCTTTCTCTCTCGTTTTACACCCCCTCTCTCTTTCTCTCTCACTCACTCTCTCATCACACGAGAGCAGGCGCCTCACCACTCCCTCCCCCCTTCACAGATCCCCAGTTCCTATCCCACTTGACCCCCCCCCCCCCAATCATTTTTTCGTCATCATCACTGTCATCAAAGTTAATCCTTCGATTACACTCGACACGACTATCTCGTAATCTATAGGATTTTTTTATAACACCAGAAACGATCTTCTCTGATCAAAATTTATCGGTTATAAGAATTGAGAAAAAAAATAGCCAGGGTAATTTGAATGGATGTATGGCAACGAAGATTTGGTGATTTGATTCTGTGGATTTGTTAATAGCATATCTATGTTTTCAATTTATTGACTTAGATATTTTATTAGAATGATATTTTTTTTTGAGTTAAGAAAAATTATTTGTATCGAAAAAATTGAAAAAAAAAATTAACATCAACCCTAGCTTTGTTAGAATTATTATGTGTATTTTTTAAATATAATATAATTATTAAAATATAATTATTTTAAATAGAGGGTCAAGGCCACAATAATAGCTGATAAATAAATATATCTCGTGTAATGTACAACGACCACCCATCCGAGTATATCCGAGTCAAGTGTTGCATAACTTCGGTGATCGAACGAGAAGCCACAAACAGTTTTACGCATCCCAACGGAAATGTTTATGGAATAAAATTGAACAATTATATGTAATACGTACTCATTTTTTCTTAAATTAATCCCTATCATTGCTTTTTTAAATCTGATAAGCCTGATTTCAAGACAAATCGTCTTTAAATTTTTTGAATATTGGAAATTTCCCCACATAAATAATTTCATCACATTAAATTCAATAATTAATTCTTAAATCAAGAATTCTTTACTTTCGCAATTTTTTTTTTGTATTTTTTGTAATTTTTATTAAAAATATTAGTATATTTTATTAGAAATCCTTTTATTGGAAACTATTATTTATGAAAATTTACAACAGATTTTTTTTTCTGAATGAAGTTATTAAAGTTTGTTAACTCGAAGAAACGATTTTCACACTAGAAAAATGGTGTACTTAAGTGTATAAGGTGGGCACTAAACTCAATAATAAGCCGAGAAATATTGGCAAAGCTAATTGGTAGTTAACTCTTTACTTTCAATGTTTATATCTCCTTTTAGTTTATGCTCTTTTTATAACTCTAAAACCTATTTTCAAAAGTTTTAATAAAATAGAAGTTATTATTTCGAAAAAATAATAAATGATAGATAATCAATAAAATATTTTATTATAAATAATTTATAATTTAAATGAAAATGTAAAAAAAAGTTTCTAAAAATAATTCGTAGAGAGATTAAAAGTGTTTTGGATTTTGTTTCAGAATTCCGGTATTTTAAAAATAATTTTCAGTTTCAGGAATGTCATGTTATATTGAAAGAGAAGTACATAAACTTGAGTCAAGAGCTCAAACTGAATCTGCGCACACTCTTTCGTGACGGATCATCCCACGTGTCTTGACTAACGAGAATGGCTTCCGAATAATGAGTTTTTTTTCTTGTAAAAAAGCAAACGTTTGTCCACCAGATTCTCTAATAGAATTCAAGCGCGCTTGGACTTTAGCGACAAGAGAAAGCGGACAATTTGAGGGTCGATGGTTGCGTGCGAATATCGAAATAAAACTGACTGCATAAAGTACAAGAAATTCAGAAAAAAATCCTTCAGGCTGATCAAAATTAACTGCATATTTTTATGATAAATAAAATAAATAATAATAATTAAAAAATTCATTTCTTAAATAAAATATTTATTTAATTTAAAATAGTTTCAAAATCTTAAAATAATTATTTTGCACCCAATTTATAGAAGTAATTAAAAAATAAATATATATTTTAAAATTACTTCAATAAATTTGGTAAAAAATAATTTTTTTTTAATTTCGAATTTCGAATTAAAACTGACTGCATAAAGTACAAGAAAGTCAGAAAAAAATCTTAAGGCTGGTCATAATTAACTGCATTTTATAATAACTAAAATAAATAATAGTAAAAAAATTAATTTCTTAACTAAATTATTTAAAAAATTTTTTAATTTAAAATATTTTTAAAATCCCAGAATAATTATTTTACACCCAATTAATAGAACTAATTTTAAAATAAATATATATTTTAAAATTACTGACTGCATAAAGTACAAGAAATTCAGAAAAAAATCCTTGACGCTGTTCAAAATTAACTGCACATTTTTATGATAAATAAAATAAATAATAATAATTAAAAAATTCATTTCTTAAATAAAATATTTATTTAATTTAAAATAGTTTCAAAATCTTAGAATAATTATTTTGCTCCCAATTTATAGAAGTAATTTAAAAATAAATATATATTTTAAAATTACTTCAATAAATTTTTTTTAATCAAAGAAACATTTCTTCGTTCAATTGAAAATTATTTCTGAGTTTAAAAAAGTTTCTTTGATTTAAAAAAACTTCGTTTGTCACAGAACTTTTTAAAATAATATTTTTTCTTAAATATTAAAATAAATTATAAAATTTTGCCAATTTCAGCAGACAATCCGAGTCTTGCAAAAGTCATTTTCGTTCATACGGCCTCATTTCGACTCGGAAATAAATGTGTACAACGCTAAGTTTAATGCAGCTGTGCAAGTGTCCAGAAAGCTCAACTATCTCTAAATGTAATGTTTAGAAAATTGTAGTGAAAGTTGAACCAGTTGACTCAAAGAAAATTTCTTTGAATAAAAAATCGTTCTTATATTTTAAAAAAAGTTTATTTCACTCAAAGAAAAGTTCTTTAATTTCAATATACTTTTCTTGAGTCAAATATTATTTCCTTAATTTGACGAAATTTTGGCTGATTCTAAATTGAAAAAGAAATTTTTTTTACTAAAAAAATAAATAAATTAATATAAATAAATAAACAAATATTTAATTTATATTTATTTAAGTGATAAATTATCAACTGACAAAATTAGTTATAATTTGAAATAATTGTGAGTAAAAATTGACTGAACTGCATTATCATTTCTCTAATTCGAATTAAAACATAAAAAATAGTCTTCTCGTAGAAAGTGAAATGAAAAGGTCACGTGACCGTTATTCGCTACGCGGGAAATTTGATTTCGAACTTTTTAAAGGGGTTCTGACACGGTCGTTGGTATCGAATCGCTTTGCGTCACCATCGGCGATGGTTACCTTGTCGCAAGGTGGTCATGGTCCCGACGGCCTAGTCGCCCAGTCCCACACTGAGAGAAAATTATGGTTGATTCAACAATATTACACACACTACTTAAAACATTTATTATTCTTAGTTCGTGCTTTATATTCAGGAAAAAAATTAATTTTGAATTTCGGACATCAATTTTGAAGCAGTAAAAATTTCTAAAATTTAATAATAATGATATTAATAATATAATTAATAATATTTAAATAATGAAATAACTAAGGCGATTACAATTTGTTCTATTTTTAATCTTCAATTAAAAATTCGACATAATTCCTATTCCCCAAATTTTTAAAGTTTATAGATTCATTTTCGTAACAGTCTTTCATAATTTAAGATTGCATAATTTTTTTTTCAAATAGATTTATCTGCACTTTGTGTACTATTCAGATAACTCGAGCGATATCAGCTGTGGAACTAAAACTGCGTAACTTTATAAAGGTTTGTGTTTGTTAGACACAAAGAACTAAAGTCGGCGCTTAATGCACGTTTTATCAGTAATACTTATGCAAGAGAAGTAAATAATGCGCTCTCCGAAGAATAATCCAATTTTGCTCTCCTTTTCCGTGCAAAATCCTTTTCCAGTATCAGCCCACCAATTTTTCTTACAATTTATTAAAATTCAACGAAATTATCACATTATTAAAAAATCTCTCTTCACTTTTAATCATCTAAATGACTAAATAATTATATATTAATAAAAACTAAAAAAAAAAAATTAATTCAAAACTGTCCCATCTTAATAAAAATATTAATCCCATTCACTTAATTCATAATTTAAATAATTTAAATCTCGTCAGGAATTGACTTTTATTTAAACAGAGAAAAAAATTGTTTGTTTTAGAAATTCATTTTTCTTCGGATTTAAGAAGAAAAAAGACACTTGAGATGTCGAAGGTAATAACGTAATCGCGAAGAGCATTTATAAAAGTGAATGTTGTGAGAAAAAGATCACTTGACAGGTGTCAAAAAAGTTTTGGCCCGAAGCGCGTTAGCGAAGGGCCTCACCTTCCTCCTTTTTTCATTTGTTCAGTCTGATCGTTCGCGGGATTACGAAGCACAACATCGCAACACACTTTTTTCGTCGAGCACCGATTCGCGGAAACTGCGTTTTAGGAGCGCGAAGAACGGGCCTGAGAGCTCGAGCGCTCGAATCTTACTCGCGCATGCGCACCACTCCCTTCCCCTCAAGCGGAAGTCCCCACCAGGCCCACCTTTCGCTAACCCCCACCAAGCGACTGTCATTGGGTCTGACAATACTTCATAAGACCCCCGCGACTTTCCTCAGTTCCTCGCGCTCTTATTTATTTCGCCTATAATGTATAAAAGATTTTATATACAATTTTTCATAGATTTTATAAGATTTCAACAGATTTCAACAGATTTTATAGGATTTCCAGAAATTTAACAGATTTTAAAGCATACAGCAATTACTTGAAAATTTTGGAATCTCTTTAAAATCCTAGAAATCAATAGAGATTTTTTGAAATCCTTAGAAGTCTCTTGAAATCTTTGAAACCCTTAGAATTCTTTAAAAATTTTTTCATATATCTTGAAATTCCTCGAAGTTATTTTGAAATCTCTTGAAATCACTTAAAAACTCCTAAAATCTTTTGAAATCATTTGGAATCTTCTCTAATCTCTTGAAATCCTTTGAAATATTTTTAAATCTCTTGAAAGCCCTTGAAAACCCTCGAAATCATTTGGAATTTCATGAAATATTTTTGAAGTCCTTGTCATTCGTAAATCCTTTCAATACTTTTTTGAAATGTCTTGAACTATTGATAAATCTATTAAAATCTTTGCAAATTCCTTGCAATTGTTTAAAATTATTAAAAAAAAATCTCTTGAAATTTCTCGAACTCTTTTGAAATCCCTTAAAATCTTGGTCAATCCCAAAAGATCTATAGAAATCATTAAAAATATTTTTAAATCCTTCAAAATCTTTGGAAATCCTTTTCGACACATAGATATTTGGAATCTAGAAATCTTTTAAAATTTTATGAAATCACTTGAATTCTCAAATTTCAAAAAATAATGCCAACATTTTTATAGGAATGATGAAGTCTTTAACTATTTGATTAATTATTAATTTCTACAATATAGTGAAGACAAAGAATGCAACTAAATCATAAAATTCATCAAAGTCAACAGCAAGGCTTCGGTTGCTAGTAGACTTAAAAAATAAATGAAAGGCTTAAATAAATATACATTAAATTCATTGCAATGTTTTATTTATGTACAAAAAATTTGAAGGCATTTTACAATTAAATCTTCGTATTTTCACTTCCTAAAAATACCTTCTATATTGAAAGAGTCAAAGTATAAAGTCATGTTGCAACTTAACCGGCTTAGTGAAGGTACATTGACTATTTCCTTCTTGAATTATAAAATTCTCCTTGCTTTCTATGTACACTAGTCTTAATTGAATCATAAGACAGTTCTTTGTTTGAAACCACTTTAAATTTTAAAAGAAAATAATATGTAAAAATTTGTTTGACTTTTTGATAAAAAAATTTTACAGAAACAAATAGAATTTAATGAAAAATTGGATAACATTTTTCAGATATTTATATTGATTTATTAGTTAAATATTTTCAAAAATTTTATGTGGTCCCTTTCTTCAAACATCACTCTTAAAAGCTAATTTTTGTATACAATGACTTCGCATAAAAAAAGTTGTTCTATGGTACACATGAAAAAAGTCGACGTTGAACATAATTAGTGTACCAAGATGTAGAGTTAAAAAATTCTAATTTTTGTGATTGCCTTATCAATATGTTACAATTTTTTACATTAGAGGTACGATTCGACTAAGGACAACTTATTCAATTAAATTAAGTATCGCCTTCAGAATTTATTTATATAAAAATTATATTATCTACGCTGACATAAATACAAAATTTACAATATTCAATACATTTATAAAATCGAAGAGAATTCATGAAATAAATAATAAATATATAAAATTCCATTCGCTCGAGTCTCAATTACACATTATTGCTGACAACAAATAAATAGGGTGCGAGAATTTCAGTATCGTAGTTCTGTAACTTAACTTGACATTTTTCCTCTTTTAAGTTACAAAAAAAAAATCTTATCTAACGCTTCTAGTCGCGACAAATGATCTCTACATCAATATAATACAGGTTTTGCATTTTTAATGCTTTTCTTCGAATCACAGAAGTACTTCTTGCCAGAGAAAATAAAATATTTGCAAGGTTGCAACCGAATTTTTTCGATAAAATATTACAATGCTTAAAGCAGTATTTCAAATTTAAAGATAAATAAATAATTACATACAATTTTCGGATTTTCTAAGCAAACTAAGACATTTTCAGAATTTTCCTAAATCTCTAGTTTAACAAAAAAACACGAAACAGTTTTAAGATTGAGAGATTTTGTACATTCTTCTCTACCCTTAAGTCCTTGAAATGAATTCGATACTGCAATTGGTAACAAACTTAACTAGTTTTGCACCTCTTACTAATACTAAAATATATTTACAATTTTTGTGATACCTTCGAAGGCCTCTATTGCCATCATCTAAAGACCTTTTTTAAGATTCAAGGACTTCCAAACGCTTTCAGTCAGAAAAAAAAAATAATCGGCAGTTTTAAGCAAGTCTATACAAAGCTGTGAAACTGTTTTACAGCTTCAAATAAATACTATTAAAAGCGCCTCTAACTTCATTTTGATCTTTTCTGCCTTCAGTACAATCCTGGAAAGATTTCTCAAAAAAAGGTATAAAAAGTGCCAAATTAGGAACTGTTGCTACAAAAAGCAATTTATCAATTTTCGCAGTTTTAGTCACACCAGTAAAAAAAATGTCCGCTGTTAACAATAACAGCTAATCGGTTATCTTCCAAAAAGAAGAATAAAACATATCTATTCGCTTCAGAGAAATTTTTCCTGAGTTTCTCTCTTTAAGAGAGTAGAACTAAACGCAGGAAAGACTTAACATCTCTGATAAAATATATATTTTTATTTATTTGTTAGAACATGTGCAGTTCTAAGCGCTGACTATTCAAGACGCAAGGAAGCGAGCGGCTTCCTTTTTAATAATACTTTTGTTTTTGCATTTATCAAGTAAGACAAGCAAAGTACGTCGAATTACTTAAGACATATTATAAATCTAACCTAGTCAGCCTTCTGTGTGTTCCCGCTTTGCGTGGTACTTGAGCAGTAGCTGCTGGTCGTCCCGGAACGTATTTTCAGCGCTTCTTCGAGTTGGAGTCTGCATCCTACTCAGAACTTGAGCTGGAAGACTCCGTCGAATTAACGTTCGTACTAAAGCGTGCTGTGCTCTTTCGGCTCGAACTTCCATGTCGATATTTATTCCTTCGATCCATTCCACCTACAACAGTTTTTAAAAAGAAAATTAATAATCTGCTGGGTCAATTTATATTAATAATTAGTTTTGTAAGTTTCTGTTAGGGCACTTGTTAGAGATCTGCAAAAATTATACCGAAAGTTATATGGAAAGCACTCATCAATACTTTGGGTCTTAAATATACATCTAGAAGTGTCCTGTAGCTCTACTGCGCATCGATAGGTATGTCAGAACTCTACTGCGCAGCCATAATTGTCTAAGAACTCTACTGCGCAGCAATAATGACCTAAGAATTCTACTGCGCAGCAATACATGTCTCAGAACTCAATTGCGCAGGCATAAGTGTTTCGGACTGTATTGAGTCTTTCTTTATAGTTGTTAAGGCAGTTTTCTACTATTTGATGAAGTTGATCGAAAATCTAGAATGATAACTGCCTTATCAGCCACATTGAACATAAAAAACGATTGAAACCAAATTCACATCAAAACTCTCAGCAGAGTCCTCCATTATAAAGGATGTTCTTAAGTTTGCAAATCTCTAATTTCTCTAACAACCCTAGCGATCCTTTTTAGAAAGAGTTAATACTCACTGGTGTGGAGTTCGACCTTGATGTTGGCAGTAGCTGTTACTTTAGTGGTGATGTGAGGCATGGGTGGTACATCAGACGTATGGCTAGATCCGTTCCGGTCAGATCCGCTACAATTCTGTTAGTCAAGATAAAAAAAACACACTCGTTAGACATGCTGCAAGAAACCAGAGATCCAGATGTCTCTTCAAGATCCTAAAGTCCAAAACTGATCTATCATGAAACAAAGACAAAAACTACAGGGAAGATCTATCTACCTGATTGCTGCAGGTCGTGGACGTCGTCTCAACCTTGATTTCGGGTTGGACGATGATGTTGCAGGACTCCTGGGTGCTGTGCCACGAGTTCGGTTCTTCCGTAATGGTGGTCAGGGAAGGTGAATGATCACGGTGCATTCTGGCGGTGTCGCTCTTGCGAGGTCGTCTTGGAGGTGCAGGAGCCTTTAGTCGTCCGACGATTGGAG
The DNA here is from genome assembly GCA_900474275.1 of Synergus japonicus. Classification (NCBI taxonomy): domain Eukaryota; kingdom Metazoa; phylum Arthropoda; class Insecta; order Hymenoptera; family Cynipidae; genus Synergus; species Synergus japonicus. Next base: position 7,505 of record UCOH01011694.1, on the reverse strand, counting down.
AAGCTGGAGGTGTTGGTGTTGATATTCGATCCGTATGATTGTTTGGAATGATCTCCGGCGAGGGACCGATGACAGACAGCAGAATCGGAAAGTAGAAGAGCCCGTTCACCATTCCCACGATTACGGCAGTGAAGAGAATCAGGAAGAAGTAGCGGACGACAAACTCAAACTCTGAAAAGGCTAGAGTCATGACAGAGAGAAGAGCCGTCACTGCTCCATGCATCACTGGAGGGAAGTTGTTTTCCAGGGCTAGACTTATTCTTCGATTCCTATTTCCGATACTCGTCACAAAGCCCTGCAAAGGTCAAAGTCATGTTAGAAAATACTTCACCAACAAAAGTAATCCAAAAGCTCAAAACAATTCTACTTACGAGACACAAGTGGACGTAAAAGTGCACTGAAATCCCAATGCTAACAACGAGCAAAACTGCAGAAACGGCGCTGAGGTGGATGTTGAAGAATCCCATGATGCCCAACAGTTGAACAACATTTCCTGCGAGAAAAACCTGTACAAGCACAACAGCCCAGCAGTTCACCAAGAGGACATAGATGATGATCGTGATTGCTAGGAGTGCAGCTCCTACAGCGTAGGCCAGGCAAGTTCTCAAGTCCATATACTGCTCCCAGAATAGAAATGGAATTCCCGATGGGAAGTTCGGGATCCCAGCACGTACAAACTCCTCGCAGATCTGCCTGACGCTGTAAATCATCTCCGTAATCTTTTCCGTATTGGTAAGTTTGTGCAAGTAGAACGGGATCTGAGCGTAGGTGATTGGGTCGCTCTTGGGGATTTGCAGCTCATAATCATTACTGAAAATCCATTCTTTGGGAGCTGGTACGATGTTAGCCTGTGATGCTCCATAAGCAAGGGCATCATTCGTTGCCCAGGCACTCAGATAATTATAAAACCCCTCTGGATTGATTATATTCTTATCACAAAGCTTAGCAGTATTCACCCGCGATTTGTCAATCAGGTTACTTGAATTACCCGTCTGTACAATGAGTTTGTAAGCGAGAATCCCTTCATCACTCGCATTCTTGAACCAGCCTTCTGAAGTTATCGTCTTCTGTTCTTTTTCCTTATCCAAAACTGCTTGCAATTCTTTCAACCAATTTTGGAAATTAATCAGCCAGAAATCCGATTGACTGTGGCTGCCGGGCTTAATGACATTCTTCACTCGCGAAATCTTCTCGTAGTACTGACGCAGTTCCTCCTGATTACCGGGATAATCAAATTCTCCAGTGACGGCGAACATATTATAGAATCCGAAGTTCTTTGCCTGAATGACGAGGAAGTCATGTTCGTCAGAGTTCTGAGGGACAATACCAGAGAGTTCCAAGCCATCCTTCACAGTCCTTGCTTGCCAGAGACATGCGCTGAGGATCAATGCTAAGAAGGTTATCCCGACAACTTTCACCCAACATTGAGTGATGAAGGGTGCATAGTAATTCTTGACCCAGTAGGCCATGGAGAAGCTGAAACAGTCATCTTGTGAGCACTGGGTCAAGGTATCTGCTTCCGTAGACTCTTCGGCGTCTCCAATCACGTTGCCTCCAACCCAGGACTCATTCATATCATCTTCACTGCTTAGGATCTGCGTGCAGGTTTCTCTCCTGTCCGGAGGCATCGCTCTCGTCACTGTCTGCTTAGCCTTACTACTGCAGGAGTGTTTCTTGTGGAATGTTCTTCCGTTTTCAATATCTGACACGCAGCAGCAGAAGATATCCAAACGGCTATGACGTCTCCTCTTAAGGTCAAGACTGATAAGAACCGGGAAGATCACTATTGTAGCCACGAGGCCGTAGAGACTAAGTATTCCTGCATTCAGAGCAAATGCTCTCAACGCTGGGATCGGGATCAGCCAGGAGCAGAAGAAGACAGCACATGAGCATAAACGGGTCAAAAAAATTTGGGGTCCAATTCGCTTGAGGATGACGCCCGGCTGATCTTCGCGAGGCACGTCGGTCAATGAGATTTCTCTGAAGGAGTGCGTCAGTAGGAAGATGTCGGAAACTGCGAGTACGATGTCCACAAAAGGTAATGCCTGAACTGTAACTACGTTAAAAGGCTTCCCAAGAAGAGAAACCGCGCCAAGTCCTGACATTTCTGTCGCGTAGAGAAGCAGCACTCCAGCCATTGCTATCCCTGATTGCGAACGAATTCGATCCTTCCGGTTGTAGAGGACAATGACAGTGTAGAGGAGCTGAAACAGAAGTGATATTTAGAGTTTTATATTCCCAACATTCTCCCTAGTAGTTAATCCTTGTTAAAACATCTACTCACTATGATTGCACGATTGATCCCAATGGACACAAAAGGCACGTTCGTGTACGCTTTCAGGATTTCGTTCAAAGAACTTGTACTGAAACCGTAGAAGTTGTACTCTTTCGAAGTTGTGTTTCCCTTCAACTGCCTCTTGACTTCCTCGTTGAAGTTCCTCTGCCAGGTTTCCAGGATCTTGCGAGCCTGATCAAGGTTCCACTCCCTCGTCCTCACCTTCACGTGGTCCTTGAAATAGTCGAAAAGTTCCTTCTCACTCATCAGCTGAACCACTGTCTGCAGAGCTTTCGCCTTCAGGATGTGGCCCTTAGGGCTGCGCGTCGCACCTCCAACCAAGAGCTCCTCTGGCCAGTGCATATGGTTCACAGCGAAACCATAACAACCACCTGTCAATTCAGCTCCGATGTCTGGTACCTGAAAGATTATGCAGGAATTATTATAGGAATTATTATTTGTAGTTTTTGTTCTGGAGAAATTATCTGAAATGGGCTACTAGGTAAGAGTCAGCCATATGGCAGTGAAGGTTGGGCCCTGGGGTATGGATCCCGAGGACCTTTCCTCTCCTTCGGCTACAATGGAAAGGCCACTGGCGGGTGACACCCGCATGCCAGAGTAGACTGGCGAGGCCCACCCAACATGATTATGCCATGGCTTATGCACCAAGCATTGGCGCAGCAACCAGAATCTTCGATCACTCTCCATTCAAGATGTCCTTTTTTACCTAGTCTGCATCGACGACATCTTTTTATAAGAGTCCGCAGGATTCCTGCCGGCACTGATGATATGTATTGTGTACCACTCAACTTTCAGGATGAGTCATCAAGTTGCCAAACTGGGCCATGACCTTTCCCAATCGATCGAGATTGTTAGAAATGGAAGGATTGTGAAAAATGATGATGATGAGTTTTTGGTTTGCCTCTCTCTTTACTGAATGACCACACGTGTAATTCTAGAGCACGTACGCGTAACGTTTCATTGTGTGACGAGCGGCACGTAATGTAACACGTGATGGGTTTACCGGCACAGTTTTTACGACTTTTAATCCACCGCTCATTAATGAGCACGCCGGACAAGTTCAGAATACTACAACAGAGAATGTTTTTAGCATTCGCATAAAGTTATGAACTCCAAAAGGAGAATGATAAAGTAAAGAAACATGTTCTCGGATCCCTCATAATTCTCCTAATGAGACTATTTTATACTCCAGCAGTAGCCAAATCGTAGATCGATTTTTACAATCCTGATAACCTTTCGCCGCTTGGCTAATGAGTTGGAAGGATAATTTGGTAGGAAGTTGTTCCGCCTGTTGCAGAGGCAGTTTAGAGCTACCTAAGTTTCTAATTAATCATCCTACCATCTAGGGGACAAAAGGTTGATACAGAAGCAAACTTTGAAGGAGCTACGTCATTTTTCCCTTTGCGATTTTCAATAACAGATTGAATAAGAGGAGCTGACCATGAATTGGTAGGGAGTATCGCCGGCTCACTTCTGCAGTGGCCAACAAAAACAAGAAGGCAGAAGAAGGCAAAGGAAGATTATTACTGTAGGCAAAAAGGTCGCAGCTGTTGGACACAGCTCTGATAACTTCATTCGCTGGATAGTAAATACGATGGCATGTACGTAGTTCGTATAAACGGACGACAGGTGCAGGCGACTAATGGCGGAGCAAAACAAGCAAATTGTCTCGCAATGCGAGCGATTCTGATTCTAGGATCCGAGGGTAAGTAACGGAAAAAGCGGCCGGAAAAATCAAGATTGAATAATTGCTGCCGCTGAGATCAAGAGTGCCCACCATAATCGCTTCTTTAATCTCATTAGCCATCGGGCCCCGAGCTATGGTTGGATTTCCATTCCTGTCTGCTTGGTTTCTTTCTGGCTCATCATGGTCATCATGGGAAAAGGATCTCAAGGACTTCAGCTCACCTAATTGACTACAGCAAACTGAAGTTGTTCAATTCGGTTCCGGAGCAGACTGCTAACTCTTTCAGTTTTAGATGAATTGAGTAATAAGCCTCAGGTTGCGTTGGGTCATCGGGTTTCCCTCTTTGACCCGAGAAACCGAAGGCTCCGTATTAATTTGAGCAAGTGCTGTGTAGAGGTGCTGACTGATGCACTATGAAGAGGCATTGGTTGTTATGTTCACTCGACTGGGACGGAATAGCGGTAATCACATGAAAGAGCCTCGCACGTCTGTGTAGACGCACACAAGTATCTTTTATGTTAATGCCAGCAAAATGACGGGTGCGTAATATGCTGGCGGTGTACGCGTCCGACCACCGGCGTCGCGCAATAATGACGCACATCTCTCGATTTTATTATTTTAATGCTCAACGCGACCCACGCGACTTGCATACTCATCCGCGAAATTCGCCCGGGGGTGCATTTCAAGACGGCTAAATTAAATACAGAGATAAAAAAGAAAGGAGGAGTATATTCAAGAGTCCTGATTAAGTTAATCTCTTCATACCGCAATTTGTTTCCTAATTAATTCCGCAGTCTGCGAATTAATTGAACGATTTGTTTCCACCAATTTAAACACACAAAATGTCATCCTGCTGTTAAGTAGTTCAATTTTTTTGCGAGAAGCTACTGGAAGTTGTTGAGAAGTCGGTGGAATTTCGTTTGCTGATCACGACTCGGCGTTGCGATTTAGCATTGCAATTTAGCATTGCGACTGGGCATCGGCGAGTCGGAGATTATTGCTGATTCCCGATTTCGATCGGTCTCGAGACTATTTTCGTGAACGCTTAATTAAATATTCATTAGCAGTTGATCGGAGGGAAGAGTCGAGATCAAAGCGCTGACCGAGAACTACTCGCACACGCAAGGCGCATTCGATTGCATCCGTAGAATTCCAAGTGGTCACTTGGGATTCGTCGAAGATGATCACGTAGCGAAGCCTCTGATTGAATCCTTGAGATTATCTTTCTCTGAGTGCAAAACTTGAGGAGAAAGTACGAATTTTAGAGTAGCCCAAGTGAAAGAAAGTGACTTGGCTAAATGGAGAAATGAGAAATGTGTAATACCTTCTGTGAGGCCTTGTTAGGTGCAGTCTCTGGACAATTTTCGTCTTTTGGATTTAAGCAGGGCTTCTCCAGATATCCGGTTGTTATTCCAGCTCTTTTCATGAACTTCTCCAAGTTTTCAAAGTTGAAGGTCACGTTCGTGTTCTTGATTTTCTCGAGCAAGCCTGATGGATTGAGGTGCGTCCAATTGGGTAACATGTCGAGGGCTCCTCTAAAATTTCGATGAGAATTGTATTAATTTATAGAAGAATGGATATAAAAAGATATCAAAAGATTAATAAAAGAGCTTCTGGAGAAGCTTACTTACATTGGAATCGGATCGTCAGGTCCCAAGAGTTTGCTCCCTTCCCAGAAACAATCGAGAGGCGTGATTACCGCACATGGTCGAATTCGCTCGAAAATCTAGAAAGAAAAAACATAATTGATCAGGATCTAAATAGTACTAATAGATACAATTTTTCGGGACTGAAATCTCAGTCTAAATGAGATAAAATGTATGCAATCGAGTAATAAAGCTTTTTTCTATGGCAGTGCAGTAATATGCAACTCCGTTCCGGTTTAAAACAATTCGTCCCCGACATGACGTTCGAAGTTTGATTCGTATTATTTCGACTGAAACTGTTCCACACCTCTAAATTGTTTCCCATTTCATAAAATAGTTTTTAGACATCGTTTTCTGTCAGAGTCCAAGGAACAGTTTTAAAAGCGTAAAATTAAATGACAATAAATTGATTTTTTCAATAAATTGAAACGTTAAAAAAAGGCCACATTAACAGAACGACAGCAGTCGATTTTTCATGTTAATGCGGATCTTCAATTTGCTCTCGAGTCCATCCTTTTATAAGGTCCATAAGAGGACTCTTTCCGATCGTTGAGTTGCATAAATTTGAAAAAGCAGACCCGTCAGAGCCATTTCGGAAGCGCGACGCAGAGGATATCTTTCAGGGCTGGGCTTTATAAAGTCGTTTCGGGTTTTCTGGTCACGACAGAGCAGGATGGACCACCTGCGCGTTCTTGGAAAGGGGAATAGGGCGCTTCGCATTCCACTTTATTCCCCGATAACTTCACTTCTTACTCCACGCCCAGTCACCATTCTTAACCTCTAGAAATCGATTTTCGACTGTCTGGCACATGTGGGCCTTATATTTTTGGGACTTATGCGTTTGGGCCTTATATTTTTGGTATATATTTTAGAGTCTTGTACTTTTGGGACATCTATTTTTGGTCTTATTTTTTGGAACTTTTCAGGAGCTCATAATTTAGGAATTATATTTTCGTGGGTGTATTTTTGAGACTTATTTTTGGAATTCAATTTGAATTTTATTGCTTTGAGTTTTGTGTTCTCAGGAATTATTATTGAATCTTATGCCTTTAACACTTATTACTGGGACTTTTTGGGGATTTAGATTGTTGGGTTTTATATTTTTGGGACTTATATTTCCCAAACCTTATATTTCTTGGAATTACTTCTTAGACTTTAGGAACTTATGTTTTTTGGGACTTGTTGTTAAGGAATTTTTTCGGGACCTTTTTTTTACTTGTATTATCCACATATTTTTGAGGATTTTTGTTGTTGCCCTCGTATTTGGGAATTTGTATTCTGGAATTTGTATTTAATACTCATTTTTTGGGACTTATATTTTTCGGACCAATGATTTTTTGCCACTTTACAGTTTTACGCTGCACTTCTCGTGGATAAGTGAGCCGCAAACTGGCCCACATTGTAGAAGGAGACAATTTGAGGAAAATTAGTGTCACATTATATGAGGACACGGGGCAAAGCGGCCCGGGGTAGGAAATCGATTCGCTGGTCGCCCTGGGGGACAGACGAGATATGGAGTGCGTCGCGGGAAACCGGAAGTGCCAGATTAAGCGACGCTCCTGGTCGTCGGATGAAAGACGAGGGCCCAGGTATATTTACTGGCGTGCCGTTCGCATTTGCGTATAATCGTGGGACCACACATGACAGAGGGCAAGACGACCGTGGCTGCACCCCGTAATTATCCGAAGCTAATTGTGCGGCCGCTTATTTAGTTTAACTCTATCCCTCCCCCCACTCCGCTCCCTTAGAGGTTTGAGGCCCCGACGTTTCTCCATCCTTGTTCTTCGCGCACGGGGCCCATATACCTGTCGCTGTCTTTAAGTGGCGCACACGCCGATCCAGTATATATATGTATGTATATATATATATATATATA